>CAHIKZ030004965.1:670000-882500 GCA_903632075.3 Acanthosepion pharaonis | reverse complement strand
TAGCTGTGTTAAGAAATATAAAGGAGAAACAGGCCACCCCTTAAGTTAAGACTGAAAAAACATCGTAAAGCCGTAACACGAAGGGAAATGGAAAAATCAGACGCAAATGAGCAAATATGGGGAGAAAAAAGATATCACCGCCCCCAGTGGAATGAGGTCGAAATAATAGATAAAGAAAATCACTTAAGGAATCATCAATTATGTTAGGCCACAAAAATCTCCTAAGCCGCCAAAACAAGAATAATTCAGACTAGTGGTCGAAATAATGGGTTTAGTTCAAGATTCCAATCACTTGAAGAAGATCGTAGCTCAGAAAAGTCAAGATGCAGTGAATACAGCAACAAAGATAAGGTCAACAGTCCAGACAAAGTAAATAGTATAAATATTTACAATACCTCATGGCAGAAAAACAAACATTATAGACAACTATTTCCAAGCGTCAAAGATGAGTTCGTATAATACAACAAAAATCGCTATCATTAATGCAATATTTATCAGCATATAAATCGCCGATCCAAAATGGCTGCCTGCCTCCCATTCTTCCTTCCTTCTACCTTCCTTCTACCTTCCTATTACCTATCTATCTATCTATCTATCTATCTATCTATCTATCTATCTATATATATATTTGAGTTTGGTACGTTTCGGCGTATCCCTGATTCGAAGTTTAGGTATCAGACTGTTTCGACGTTACTGTCTTTGACCGGAGATCCCCGCGACTCCCACTTAAAACCCAACTTCAAAATATCTTTTTATTATTTTAGAGATTTAAGGAGTATATTAAAACATTACTGGAATAATGTTTAATTAAAAACTAAATTAAAAAAATATTGCATTTAAAATTAAGAAAAAAAAAACTTAGTAAAGCTATTTAATCTAAGAAATTACTTTTACGAAATTAAAAAGTAATTTCTACAATTAAATAGCTTTACTAAGTCTTTTATTTTCGTAATTATGGGCAACACCCTTCAGGAATTGAATAAGATCTAATTATTCAACTTCCATTATAAGTTTTTTTTTGATTCGTTTGTCAGTACCTCTATTTTTTGTAGCTGTTTGCGGGGATATATATATAACGACGAAGTAGTAATTTGGCTACTAAACAAGAGAGAGAGAGAGAGAGAGAGAGAGAGAGAGAGAGAGAGAATTGACTATAACGACGTAGTAGTAATCTGACGCTGAATCGTCTCTCTCTCCCGAAAAAATTCCTATGTCGAATCGTCTACGCCGAATTGTCCACGCTGAATCAGCGACGCCAAATAGGCTACGACGGAATGTCCGATTCTCATATATCTGTGCGTGGGTGTTTTTTTTTGTTTTTTTGTTTTTGTTTTTGTTTTTGTCATGCGCTTTCATTTGTTTTAGCAATGCGAATCATTGGTATGGCAGCTCCAAAAAAACATTGTCATTTGAATTAATATTTTTCTCAGAATCCATAAGAAATTTTTGTAACTTTATAATATTCGTCATCTGTCTAAATCATTATTTCCAAGCTTGCAATTCCGAGCTATATTAATTCTCTTCTGAGGTAAAAATGCGTATGTGTATATGGAAGCAATGGCTGAGTATGTTCGTATTTCCCACCGAGGCAATTATTAATGTTTCAAATATGGATGTTCCACGCTAATAGTGAGAAATAACAACCTGACATCATCTGACGCATCACAATCTTTTATCATCATTTCCTTTTATCTCTCTCTTTCTGTTCATACACGCATACAGAAACGCACAAACATACACAAATAAATAAGCGAAAAGAGGACAAAGAGTTATTTCAAAAGGCAGATATATTTTCATGCACTCTCTAATTTAAACTTTTATTACCTACTTCCGGGTAGTTTTTAAAAGTTTTTTTATAGTCTCGAACACATCCCATGTTTCCATCCAAGTTTATTTCCTTCTTAAAATCAAGATGCAACAGCACAATTGTACATCCTACCGCTCTCTTTTAATCTAAATTTATAAAAGTTTTCTTATTAACCCGACTCTATTCCTAAACAATCAGCTTTTTTTTTATTATTCTTCTCTTTGCTTCCTTTCGATATTTCGATGTCTCTTTCATATTCTTTTCTTATTAGATTAATATTCATCAACGTTATTTTCGCTGCCGCAGATAGTCGCCTTTCTGTCGTTTTTCAACAGCCTTCAGTTGCTACGTTGTTCGAAAAACCGCTTTTTCCCACCCCTTTGATGTAAGCTATTTCATGGCTGGTCTCGTTCCAAATCCGAAACACACGGACTCTGCAATTACGCTTGGAACGAGATGAAACTGACCAAAAGTTCGGAGCGAGATGAAGGTGAACGCAGTGGAAATTATTTGGGTGGTTCCCGGGAAAGACGCACACCGCCAACAGCTATGCGAATGTCGGGCGAGGAAGAGAGAAGAGGCCGCAGGAAGCGAACAGACTGAGTTGGACATGCATAAAAGGAGAAAAAAAAGAACATGGCGTTAGAGACGACGACGGCTTTCTGTAATTTCTCAATTGGATATATCGTAAATGCGCACGTGTTAAATCTTGCTAATTATTCTTTGCTCCTTTCGGTTTTTCTTTGTTTATTTTTGATATCTTATTTCTTATATTTATTTTTGAGGATGTTTCTGCATATTTTATTATTGTCTCCTTTTTTCAGTTTAGGATATATAACTTGTACTAAAACATGACATAGCTAAGAAATATACACAATTTCTCGTGATTTTCTAAATCAGGCTCTCCCTCTCAACTGTTTTTATCCCAGCATTTCTCTCTCCATATATATATATATATATATATATATATATATATATATTGTGAGTGTTTCTACGTTATTTTATAGATTAGGCAAATGCGTTGTTCATAATAAACAGTATTGGCAACATTTACCGGCCTGAATGTCCGAGAAATTTCGTAGAAAATATGTGTCTTCTAATAGGAATTGAATATGTATCCTACATGGAACGATTATACATATAGCCTGACGTGTTATACATGTAGCTGCAGAGGAATCGTCTGGTTATCAAAATCAAATTAATGTTTTTATACTACAAATTTCCCATGATTACTCTCAAACGTTCATATCACATTGAAGTGTATGTTATTGTAAAAAGATGACATCACACATTAGGAATTGGACAATCAATATGTAACTGTTCCATATAGGATACAGGTTCGATTCCTCTCATAGGACATATATTTTCTATGAAATTTCTCGGATATTCAAGCCGATATATGTTGTTAATACTATTTATTATAGACAGACCATTTACTTAAATATTTCTACCTATAAAAATAACGTATAAACAAAAAATATATATTAAAAATATAACAATTTCATAATATATATATATATATATATATATATATATATATATATATATATATATGGAATCAATCTCTTCTTTAAATATTGTTCATTAAATACGGCTAGCAAGGAAGATTTCATTCATTTTTTAGTTAGATTTCCAAGGGTCATTACATTTTTCCGTTTTATCACAGTAAGGGAGTACAGAATTTTTTCAATAATTTTCATTTTTACAAGCGGTTTCGGCCACTCATTTTATATTTTTACTTGTTTTTTTCTGTTGCTTGGTTTTTCCTCGTGTAATACGTAAGGTTACTAGAAAACTAAAGAGGACATAAATTGAATTTTTCTCGTCTGCCGTATTTAATTATCTATCTATCTATCTATCTATCTATCTATCTATCTATATATATATATATATATATATATATATTAAATTAGCTATATATGTAACTTGGGAACAATATCTCTATTATGAGGGAAATTTCTTGGATTTGTCTCTATCTTTTTCTTTCTTTCCTTCTCTCTAAGTACATGGGGATATATTTATATCATATTATCATTTACTAATGCAAACAAACACACACACTTCATTCACTCATATATATATATATATATATATATATATATATATATATATATATTTACAGGTACTTTCCATCGCTTTCTGAGATAATCAACTGTGATAGATAGCTTCACATATGTTTTGCCTTACCAGTTGCACACGTGATAATGATCTCAGAAAGTGATGAAAAGTACATGTGAAATAAAAGTGATTATCACTGTTACAGTGCATTTCTTCCCTTATTTAATTGTAATGTACGGAAACATTTATGTATATGAAAAGATTATGACGAAAATAAGCAGACATTTTTAGTTTGTTCAATAACACAAACGCACGCATGCACACACACACGCACAAACCCACACATATCCATATATATTAATTCATGTTTCATTAAATAATATGGACAAGTTTTGTCTTTTTATTTTAAGTATGTTCCTTTCATATTGTCTGATAAGCTTAATCACATTATCGTTGGAAGACGAAAGGAAACCACCATATTGTTACATGATTAAATCCAATCTAAGCTTTTGGCTTACACAAGCCATTATCAAAGATGACACTTTCAATAAATCAAACAACACACGGACGAACCAACAATGATAGTCCGCCCTTGCTGCATGCAAATTTCCAAGTAACGACGAACTCGCATATACGAGACGCGGAAGCGAAAATCGCGTCACAGCTCGTTACGTCACACATGACCACACGAGAGTGAAAAACGAATAGCATTAATATGGGAAGCCGTTGGTATAAACCAATGGATTCTGTTATAAATTATAAGCATTTAAGGATATTTGTAATGATTTCATAGTTTATTCTGTTCAGGTTAGGTTTCAACTGTTTTATGAACAAAGCTTCATGAACTTTTAATTTTTGTTTATTATTTTTATGTTTAAGTATAGTTGTGTTTTCAACAAGGATTCTCCGGAATTGAGTACACGGGCAGCCATGTTCTTTTAAATGTCTAAAAATGTTAGAATTATCATTTAAATATAGTGTCAAGCGCCGTGAAAGCGAGTTTGTGGTGTGACCAGCATAAATATTATTTAATACGTTGGAGATACAATCTCCCAAAGGGCACTTGAATTTGCAAACTATGTTGGTTTTCTGCAAATCGCTAACGGGGAATGCGGAGAGGAATCATTGCGATTAGTTAAGTTGGATATACTAGATTTAGTGTAGTATATGATTAACCTATTTTTTTCTCTATGGTCTGTTGTGGATATATTAGTATTTACTATATTTTTTTTAGTATATTTTCATCTTATTTATCATTAGTATGCATTTGACTACGATAAAAGAGATTAATATGTTTGGAATTAGTTGAAGTGGTTTTATGTTCTATTTGCGTAGTATTGAGACTTCTAAGAAAGTATATTATTTTTCATCAACTATATAGTTTGGAAAGCTATATTGTACGTGTGTGTTTTATGCACGAGCCTATGTATGTTTACACATGTATGCATACTTACAAAAACTCAGGCATACATTCTTTATGTTTTATTACTCATTATTTTTTGATATTGTAGTTACTCTTTTCTGGATAGATTGTGCTTGCGATTGTTATGAATTAGCTGTTATGTATGGTGGTGTGTATTTGAGATGGGATTGCGTTTTTTGGTGTATCTTTTACTTTAGATTTCATCTTAATATTTGGGTAGCAAAAAAATGCCTTTTTTTTAAATGTTTACATTTCCCCAATATTTCATTCCTCTTGTTCAATTAGATTTTTGATCCTTGAAATTGATTATTGTTAGTTTAAATTTTCTGCTGTTGCTACTGTATGCGGTTATTTTTTAATTTTATTTTTCAATTTAATCTTGGTAATGATGGGATTTTGATTCCGGTCCCATATATATTTTAATAGTGTTGTGTTATTTTTGCATTTTCAGCATTAATTGAAGATTAAGGATTATTAAGCTTTTCTTTAAAGCTTTTTACTGTAGTTACTATGCCAGATTCTTTTTCTTCTGCATTTGTGATGTTTGTTATGATGGCTTAATATATTATGTGGTTGGTTAGGCATTTTTGTTATATGGGCAAATGTTTTTATTTCGACAATTGCATTTGTTGTTGTTTTTTGCTGATTTGTATTGTGGTTATTAGTATTTTTTTGTACTTTTAGTGTGATTTTTATTATTATTTTTTCATGTTATCCATGCAACGGTAATTGATTTTTATTGTATTTTTGTTTGTTGCACTTGGTGAAATGTTTTTCAGTTATTTTGATGAATATTTTCCTATTTTCGTTTTTATTGTATTATTGAAGGGTGGGTTGGGACAGATTATGTTTGTTTTTCTTTTGTGTTTGCGTGCTTTTTTTATCATTTGTTTATTCTAATATGTTCGGATAACCGATATCTCTTAATGCTGTTCCATATACTTTTTGTTTTCGTTGTCATTTTATATGTTGCTAGAATTTGGTAATATTATTTTGTTTATGGAAATGTGTATACGCATGGATACAATAGGAGAGAGGTTGGAATATTTGTTGATATCATTTGAGTGAATGTTATATTAAATTCAGGTCAGATTTTATGGCTATATTAAAACCTAATGTGTGGAAGGATTCTTTGATCTGTTTTCTTATTTTTCTGTAAGTCTGCCGTTGTTATTTCTTGTGATTTTTAAGCCGTCATTCCTGTACAAGACTATGACTTTTGATTAATGGTGTGTGTCAATTTATTGATGATTAATATGTATATAAGTTTGCGCCAGTATAGCTGCCCGATGTTATGTGAAAGGTATCGTCGATATCGATATTGTGGTTACTATTGGTTCTGTGTTTTTTTTGTCTATGTTCTGTTGTCATAATATAGTCTTGATTTTCAGGAGTGTTTCGTAATATCTACATCTTTATTTGGGATGTTTATATATTGTTTCGCCATGTCTAGCACATTGTTTAGTGTCTTTTCATTAATGGAAGGGGGGAAATCATTTCTGTCTACTTGTATGAAGGAACAGTTTTTTTGCTTTCGTGATGTTGTTAAAACTAATCATTAATTGATTGGTTAACAACATCACCAAAACTGATATTAGCCGACGCCTTTCTTCATTTGAGGGACTTTAGCAAGGGAACGTAGGATTTATTTTGCAGGCACGTATTTATATAAAGAGGCTAGAATATCACTGGTTTATGAAGCTTTTAGATTGTTATGGTATGAGATGAATGTCTAAGCTGTAAAACCTGAATGGAATAAAGTGATTTTCGTTAGGTTTTTGAGTATGTTTGTGGTTGTGAATTTGGGAAAAATAGACACTGGAAAAATATATATATACACACACACACACTCACACACACACACATATATATATATATATATATATATATATATATATATATATATATATATATATATATCACATTCACACGCAGAAAAAAAGAAACATATTGGATTTTAAAATTAAATACACATAAACTAGGGTTGAATAGGGACTTAGGTGTTTTAAATCTTTATAAATATTTCAATAGCAATTTTGTTTTAGTAAAAAAAAAATTTTAAACAACATTTAAAATATTTATGGCAGTTAGATTTAAGTTAGGAATATCCGAACAGTGACGTTCCATGTCACGTGACCTCCGCGTCTCGCGAAGGACGCTACTTGCTAACAAACAGTAATTTTAATTCATTTGTAACAAACAGTTATTTCTGATGAAAAATTGAGGACAATTTGAAATATCAAATATATATATAAATAAATAAATACTTTCATAAAATAAAACATTATTATTTTTTAATTTGAAACTTTTTATATATATATATATATATATATATATATATATATATATTTTGAACAATAAGAAAATAAAAATTTAAAAATTAAAAATTAAAATCATTAGACACACTGGGTTGTAGATTAATATTCTTTCGTTTTTTTATTATTATTATTCCATTTAGATTCCTCGACTAGTTTCGACCGAAATGGCCATCATCGGGAGGAGAAATTAAATATTTCTGCTTGCTGTTAGCAGTGAACTACAGAAAAAAAAATAGGTAGGTTCTGGCTCACACTGTTTATTTTTTTTAATTTTGCACTACTTAATGAATTCAGCAATTTTACGTTTTTACTTCATTTACTCTGTCGGTGTTTTTGTCTTTTGATCAGGCATTGTGGTGCTGATTGATTATTTTCGACCAACATGGATGTCTTTAGTCCTCCTAATTTTTACTGATTTTCCCCTAATATCGGTTTTTTTTATATATATACAATTTGCATTATCTGTTTTTTTTCACACCGTCAGATTGTAGGTAGCAAAATAATACATAATATATATATATATATATATATATATATATATATATATATATATATATATATATATATATATATATATATATATGTGTGTGTGTGTGTGTATGTGTGTATATATATATATATATATATATATATATATATATATATATATATATATATATATATATACTTCATTGAATACGACAGACAAGATGCTTTTATTTTGCTTTTATACAATTTCTCAAACGGTATATATATATTTTTTCTTTTCGGATCATAAATTATATGAAAACTGTTCGAATGTTCTTTTTATCTGAGAGCTTTCGGCTATACATTTAGCCATTTTCAAGGATTAAATATTTTAACTGTTGAATAAAAATGGTTTGTTGTAAGTATGTTTTATAAGATGTTTTCATTTTTCAAATCACGCTCAAGAGCAAAAAAAAAAAGGTAGATTAATTATTTCTTACAAAAAATTTAAAACTGCTAACCATATAGTTAAAAATAATAATTAACCTCCTAGAACAAAATCAAATACGGGAAATCCTATTTACTAATTTAAATGCCTATTAAGGAATTGTATTCCTGATCAATCAAAATTGGTAAATAATTATATAGGCCACACTAAAACATGTTTGACACACGGACTCAACCTACACCTTTCTGAGGATAGCCCAATTTGATGTCATTCAAATATTCATGGAGACCTACCGGACACTATTCGTAACATACACTGCATCATCTAGATGCAAAAAATGGCTAAATGTAATGGAAGGCTTACTGATAAAACCAAAAAGAAAAGTAGTTAATATTAACTTTGAACATGGACACAATATCTCGACCGTGATTTGAAAAATGAAAACATTTTATAAAACATATATATAATTTATCATCCGAAAAGGAAAAATAAATATTACATCGCATGAGAAATTGTATAAAAACTAAATATAAGCACCTTGTCTCATGTATTCAATGAAATGTACATGAAGAAGGATTGCTGCCTAAATACACAAATATATATATATATATATATATATATATATATATATATATATATATATATATATATATAGATAGATAGATATATAGATAGATAGATAGATAGATAGATAACGGTGCGTGGGTGTGTGAAAATGTGGAATACATAAAGAGACAGTCAAGAAAATATATAGAATGTATAAAAAGTATTTCAAGATTATTTTATTTTTAATAAAAGTATGGAATTGGAAAATATATGGTTTGGGGAAAATTGTAAACTAAAGAAAAGTGGGATGTATGAATATTTATAGACTACTGTACATACGATTATATTTTTTCCAGTCTCGAGAAAAATTTCAATATATTTTAGTTATTTGATTTCGCCTAAACAGTTTAAAATTAAATGCAAATACTAAAAGTGCATAAGGGTATCTTAATATAGTTACATTTCTTAGGGTGTACAGTTCTGAATTCAGCAAAATTTTCCAAAATAATTTTCCCAAAGTTATTTAAAAAAAATAATATCTTTAAAGGAGGAATTTTTTTTTTTGGATGTGTCGTGTATTCGATCAAGATTCGTCGTTCTTGAATTCCGAAATATGTTTTTTTTCGAAAATAAGTTTAATTGATGAAGGGAGAAGAAATTTATTTTAGCATTTAACTTTCTATTATTTCAAGAAACACGAATGCGTGCATATGTATCTTAATATTAATTGCTCTCCACTGGTATCAGAGTATGCGTGTCTGCTAAGACGCCTAACCAAATCCCTGTTGCAGAAGCCTGCTCAGGCATATATGTATTTTTCCGACACCCCAAAGAGCTACCAATAGCTACCAAAAGCTTGCAATATAATCCACCTGCCAGTGTATTATATTGCAAGAATTGTCAGCAGATAATTTTTACAGTTTCTGGGAGATAACTATCTGGCGAGATGAATACTCATAACACGATAAAAACCTGTGTCACGATGGTTTGGGATTTCGTGCTCTCTCGACCATCGACGGCTCAAAAACACCTCCGGTACCCCCACCCTATTAACTGCTATAGGATAGAAAATATGGCACCGAAATTTGAAATCTGAAGGTGTATTGGGATAGCAAAAGATAAAATGCAAATTTTGAGCAAGTTATGATAAGGAAAAATTTGATTAGAAAATAATGTACTGGAATGTTATGTAACATCGGACCTCAAATACTACAGTAAATGCTGGACAATATTTTGACATATGATGAGGAAAGAAGAGGTGACAGAAATGGTTTTCTGCAGAAGAATTATGAGAAAATAATGGACGGAAGATTTGGACAAAGACAAAGTTTCAAGGAGAAAGGAAACAAAAAGAAACTTATATTTAGAATAAGAGAAAAATCTTTAAAAATTACCGAGGAAAGTTTGAGGAAAGAAGGTTTCGAAAATTTTACACACACACGTTATACTGATAGCTAGTAGACTACGGGAAAACAGCGAATAACCTAAATGACACACGATGGTAAATGGTCGTTAGAACAGGAATTAGACTCGATAGCATAAAGACAAATATTGGCGACAGTTATAAAGAGGAGGAAGATGTGAAGAGCCATCATCTACATCGACGAAAAAGAAGATAGATTAAGAATAATTTTCTTTGATAGAATTGGGTTTAATTCATCTTGTGGGATTGTTCTTTATTCTTGCTTGAGATGTCACGTTTATTTCCAAATGATGTTAAATAAATAATTAGGAATGAATACATTTCGGTCCGCGGCAGAGCAACAAGAAAAGTTTAATAGAATTTATATCCTGTTTGTCCGTACGCTAGCGTTAATGCTGCGCCCGGTCTATAGCTGGTCTGTTTTCATTAGGTTTTCTAGAGTAAAAACCTGTAAATATATTTATTGATGTGGGGCCAAAGTTGGGACCACAGAAGTAAAACACTGAACACGGATTAGATGTAAGAAAGATATATTAACAACAGATTACAGAGATAGTGTAAGCGGAGCTTCCTATATGTTAGTGTCCAATACTGGTAGTCGTACGCGGCTGTCACTGTGTCTCTATCTCTCAGTGTCATTCTCTGTCACTCTGTAAAGTGTTGTGTCGCATAATTAATATAGGCCTGGAAGAGTCTATTGTGTAGGTAGTTTCCGGTCTCACAATATTTATAAATCAATTTTTTGATTAGTTTTTGTGCTTTACTTTCAATATTATACGTGTAAAATCTGTTAATCTATTCATTATTGTCATTATGACATAAAGTCATCAAAACACCCTACACCATATTACACACGCATTATATATATATACAAGGCCACAATGTGCTAACCGTATTCGGAAATTAAAACATTCCTACTACACACGAAGAAACACACGTAATGCACACAATCAATTTAGCTGAAAAAATCGAAATCATCCTTGATAATGGCTAAAAGAAGAGCCGAAAGCGCTCGGTAATATAAAACATTTGGAGAGTTTTACACGCTCTTTGTCCAGAAAAGTAAGCTTTCGTTCGAATACAAGAAAAATTAAATAAAAAGCTTAACCGTAGTACCTTGTCGGTCGTTTTTTATGAAATATACATACATACATATATATATATATATATATATATATATATTGGGATTAATATATATATATATATATATTGGGATTAATATATATATATATATATATATATATATATATATATATATATATTGGGATTAAAATGTATACATATATATTGTCGGATGACCGGATGAAGTAGCGTCTGTTCTAACGTAATTTCAACGAAGAAATAAATTGAATAACATATGTATTTCTTCTTTTCTCCTCAGTAATTTTATAAATTTTAAAATTAATAGTGTTTAAATTTGGATTTTAAAATTGGCAGTTTTAAATTTTAATATCAGATTTTATTATAGAATTTAGTAATTGTTGATTAGAATAAATTCTTTTTTAATATTACCCGTATTTTAAAGATTTGAATAGTTATTATAACATGACTCCGTTGTCAAGTATTTCCTATACTTGTATGTTGATTGGTCATTCTAACTTTCGTAACAGCGTTTTCCCTTTGCGAAGGACCGTTATTTAATTTTAAACTTTGAAAACCATTTATTTTGCATTCACCATCATCACTTGATAAGACACCAGGGGTGTTGAAACAAAATGGCTATTTTTGTAGTGATTTTATAACATATTTATGTTATAATTTAAAAAAAAAATAATTATATATATATATATATATATATATATATATATATATATATATATATATATTAAAAAAATATCAAACACCTAAAATCCTATTTTATTTCATGAGCGGTCTAAAAAAGTAGTTCTCAGTCTTCAAGACCTACAGAAAAAATTGTTTGTAGGTCTTGAAGATTGGGAGCAGAGTTTTTGGCGTATGATATTTTTAATTAATAAGAATTTTGCTCCGTCTTTTGACATAGAGCTCTCGCTGAATCTATATCCCCACCCTGAAAATGTCCCACGGATTACGATATTGCACCATATATATATATATATATATATATATATATATATATATATACATACAGAGATAGATAGATAGATAGATAGATAGATAGATAGATAGATAGATAGATAAAAGGCTCAAACACTAATATTCCATGGTTATAATTTATTAAATTGGAATCGTAATCACTATCCAATTCATCAGATCTATAAATTCAAAAATCACCGTATATATATATATATATATATATATATATATATATATATATATATATATATATATATATATGTATACTGTGCTTTCTAGAACATAATTGCTAGGCATCGATTGTGTTTAAGAATGAAAGTGTCTGTCGCCACTGGCTGTTTTTTTAATCCTATATATTCTTATTGTCCATATTTAGTATTTTTAGTAAACAGTTTCTTTATTATGTTTTCTCGAATGTGCAGGTCAGTAGACGAAATAAACACATTTTAAAAATAAACGGGACATTGTTTTCAGTCACGTGTATTATTTAATAATATCTTTGGAAGTAAGGAAAACATAAACACGACCTGCATATATATATATATATATATATATATATATATATATATATATATATATATATATACTTTCTGACATGAGACTTAGTTTCGAATTTCACAATGGTCAATTTATCTGGAAGAAAGGTGACCCTGATTTTATCCGTCTGAGGGAGGCGATCTTACCGTGCGGCACCTTTGGAAAGTGCCTGAAAGCCATACCACTAGCTGACCCAAACCTTGTGAGGGAAATTGGGTAGATAAAACAATTTGAGAGCGTCGATTGTTGTGCGAGCAGGAAATCATATGCCATGCTAGACGATGCTGTTGATTGCAATATATATATATATATATATATATATATATATATATATATATATATATATATATATGTGTGTGTGTGTGTGTGTGTTTTAATACATGTATATGTGCATTTTAATAATTATTTTGGTGTAGTTGTATTCATGATTGTGTGATTTCTTATAGTTATTTAGTTTCAGGCGTCTGTGTTTCTCTGAACGAACTGATGGTTCACAACTATCTGCCAGAAGAAAGGTAAAACAAAATGTTTGTTTAAGTGAACTTGATAAACGATCATTAAGAGAGATTCAGCCACTGACCTTGTCACTTTGTGATTGATGATTCCATTAAAGAATCTAAAATGATGCAACGTCTTTTATTAGAAAACACTGAAATAATTACATTCATGAAATGACTTCATTAGAGTTACAAATACGATGTGGACACAGAATATTTGCTGTACGTATCAAAAATTCCTCCTCAACGCGCATAATAAGGAAATGTGTCAAGTTCCGAACTTTACACCTATCAATGTACACTTCTGTTGGACAGAATATCGGTGATCTGTTGCATACAAATACAGTGCTGTTCGATAAAAGTGACTCATCTGAATTTTTTTCACTAAATGTTCTCTTCTCCGATGAAAGGAAATTTGAGCTAAATTCAAAGGATAAGCGATCTAAAATCCGAAGCGCACGTGTTGTTTCCCACGTGAAAGTAGTCGATATGATACATTTCGGTAATGGTACAGCGATATAGAAGTCGGGTGTATTTCGTCACTCCTTTCTGGCATAAAAGAAAAGAAACTATATAAACTGTTGTTTACAACGTAAATAGCAAATGAGTCGACTTAAACAGTGTAAGGGACGCAACTCTTTCCGTCTGAAAATGTCTGACACGCTGCAACGCAAAACGATGTACACCAAGCACGGGTGAAATGTTGGTCTGCCAATGTCTCCAAGCAACCTGCTTTTATGGAGCCCAGACACACCTCATTAGCATGTGTGTAACGCGACTTTGCGTGACTGCACGAGACCGTGAATATTAAAAGTCACGGACGCCATTTTGAATCTTTTCTTTCCTTTCTCAACCCACAGGCCAGGCAGATGCGAGAACGTTTGTGAGGTAGGCCGTTTCTATTTTCCCCACACTCCCCCTGATCTCATGATCACAGAGTTGACAGGGAGGTGGTGATCGCTTGCGCCGGGTACTTCTTCGAAGAGGGACGCTGCGAGCCTCATCGTTGCTTGTGCTCCTGTCTGAGGTCTGAGGGTCGAAAGACACCGCGTCCCTTGGAAGGCTACTGATATCCGAGTCACTGCCTGATGGGGCTGGCGTGAACCAGAGCGATGCCTCACTGGTCTCAGATTCCGATTCGCTCTCATCGTCCAGCGGTGGTTGCAACTGCGTCGACGGACGCAGGTCCTTAACGTGACGGGGCACACCGTCGACCCGTACCGCCTGTGGGCTGATCACCTCAGTGACGCGTCCGACTCCGTATTTCGTGGTGCACATGCTGTGCGGATTTTTAACCCAGACGACATCACCTTTCTTCAGCCTCTCTCCGGTTACTTTCAGTTCCGTCAGTGGGTTGGTTTCTTTGCCCTTCACTCTAACGTGTACCTATGCAATGTGTCTGCTGGCGCCGTAGAGGGTGAGAAATCATCCTTCGGGGTCACGTTGTATAAGTAGACCGCCTCAGACACCGCGCAGCCCGTCCTGGCTGCGATGGTCTTGACGGTCCTGTGGTTCCGCTCGATGATTCCATTTCCACTCGGTACGTGGGCGCACCGGAACCATAAGTGCACTCCCCAGCCATCCGCAAACTTCCCGAACTGCTCGCTGGTGAATGCGGTGCCATTGTCGGTTAATATCTCCGTTGGGGGGCCACGTTCAAGAAAGATGCTGTTTAACTGACGGATGATAGTGGCTGCATCTTGCCGACGCAGCAGTCGCCATATCGCAAACCTGGATGGACCACAATCAATGAGTGTCAGGAAATGCTCGCCGTTGTGGTGAGTAACATCTATCGCCAGCCGGCTCCAGTGGTTCCTCACGCTCAGCTGCCCTTTCTTCCAGCGAACGGGTGCTGGGTCTATAGACTGGCACGCCACGCAGCTTCTGACCACTCTCCTGACGTCTGTCTTTTGTACTCCTGGGTCAACCAACTTGGCGAAATACAGTGTCCGCTTGACTCCAGGGTGCCCACTTTGTTGGTGGACTTCTTTGATTTGATTAAATCGAACGGGACTCACGGACGCAGCGCAGGCTGGTTGCACGGGCTCAATGGCTTTCTTAGCGGCGTCAAGCCACCTTTGCGGCACCCTCGTTAAACAATCTGCTTTGTTGAGGCTAGATTTGACCAGGGACACCTCCATTGTCAGTGCGTACTCTTGCACTAAATTCACGATCGTGTCGAGCCGTCGTCGGATAAGCATCTCGCTGGTGGCTTTAGTCCGCACCCTGGCCCTCCCGGTCAAGGTATCAGAGATCCACTTATAAACGCAAGCGGAATCAGTGAACAGACGCAGGGTGGTCGACTTCCAGAGGATCGCCAAGTTGATCCCCTTGATGACAGCATCGAGCTCCGCTAGGTTTATGTGCTGGGAGTCCCTTTCTGGACGTAACCAGCAAGCATCTTCTACCACGGCTCCATCGTGAACTATCGATACGCCGGTTGCAAGAGAGCTTGCGTCAACCCACACACAGAGGTCTTGGCTGTCAACGCACCATCTGCCCCGCGCTGGGTCTTCCTTGCGTACTCTAGCGAGGACCTCCTTCATCATGGTGTTGAGAGGGGCGTCGTGAACTTCGTCATCCCATCCAGTGGTGACGTCAGATGCTCTCCGCTTGATAAACGCCACCGCAACACGCAGCCAGCCACCTACAGGAAGGTGTCCAACTAACTTGCCGCACAAGGAAAATATGCTTCGCCGCGTGACAACGGAGGGCATGTCTGGGAGTTCGTTTCCCCGTTTCCAATACAGGACGTCATCTTCTCCCCAGACCTGCAAACCAAGCACCCGTGCACCATCCTGTAGTCTCTCCGGTTCCTTGCTGAGGAGGCCAAAATTGTAGAGATGCTCCTTCACGCGCGCCGCAGATATGACTCCCTCGTTCACGTACACGTCATCAATATATGCAGATGTTGCCCGCTGTATGCGCTCATCCTTCGTTAGAATGGCGTCAACAATCATCTGCATAATCGATGGCGCCACATTGAGTCCAAACCCCATGCGGGTCAGGCAATACCGTTGCCCCTTGATAAGCACGGTTTGATAGGGCCACAGTGATTGGTGCACACGCACTTGAAGGTATGCCTTGCGAAGATCCAGCACAGATACATTTGATCCTGCTTGTCGCCATTCCCTTAGGCTTCTCGGTACACACGTCCGCGCGGGCAGTAAAGGGTCCACGTGCTCGTTCAGTTCTCGATAGTCGAGCACCGGCCTCACTTTTTGTTTGTTGTGCTGGAGAACCGCCATTAGCGGGATCAGGCCCTTTGGGGCCCCAATTCCTTCTCTGGATAAGGAACCAACCACCCGTTATTAATCCAGGCTCGCAATTCCTTGTCGTACTCCGCACGAGCTCGCGGGGGGGATCTTATACTCCGGCACACTGTTGTACAGCTTCTCTGGCGGTTGATCGTCTGACCATTTCCAAGATACCGTCCAGGACTTTGTGCGCTGGTCGAACTCCGCACGAAAGTCAGGCCGTTCCAGCTCCATTGCTGCACCTAGAGCTAGACCTGTTTCAGTGAAACGCGCCCGACCCTCTTCGTCAACACGGACACCACCCAATTTTTTGATGACGTCCATTCCCAGGAGCAGATCATAGCCGAGCAGCCCTCCGTCCACGACCAGGGCTTGTACAGCTACTGCAGGCCCATCGCCGATGCTTGCGCGGATGACGCTCACTCCACAAGAGGTTAGCGAGCCCCGCCAACAGTCAGAACTGGAATACTTTTTTTGTCCCACGTGTCACAACATGCCTTGCGCACAAGGGTCTGGGTGCACCCGGTGTCAACAAGCGCGAAGCGCTCACGCCCGTTAATCCGCACGCTCACTGCGGGTAGCGCCTTGTTCAGCGGCGATCTGGGGAGAAGACTGGCGCTGTAGCTTACTCCCCTTGCCCGTTTCCCGGACAGCTTCTTGCTACGTGGCCCAGCTTGTCGCACCTGTAGCAACGCATACGTCTCCGTGTTCCTCGGTTATGCGTATCCTTCGCACCGCTTCGGCAGTCTTTGGAGAAGTGGTTCAGTCCGCCACATTTATAGCACCTTATGTCCTCAGTTGGCGGTGCGGGTGCTTCCACAGCTGCTGAGGCCGGCTCCGCGTCATCTTTTAGAATATTCCGGGCTCTGGCCAGTAATTCGTCTAGCCCCAGCTCATTGAGCCTTGACGATGCTCGTAGCAGTCGACTTGCGTTGTCTGGGGAGTCCTGCCAGAAAGGCGCATCCTAGGATTTGGTCGCTTGCTCCACCGAACGGTGCGGCCAGCTTCCTCAAATCGGCCAGAAAGACATCTACTGTTTCATCCGGTCCAAGCCGTCGTTCGGTAAACTGCCTCCAGGCGACAAAGGGGTCCGCACCAAATGCTGCGTATAGAGCTTGTTTTATTTCCTCCAAGTCTGCGTCATCCCTTAGCTGCTGATACACAGCGTAAGCTCCTTTGGTGAGTCTAAGAGGGATAACCAGTGCGGGATCTTTTAATTTTACACAGCCGGCAGACCCGCTCGGCCTTTTCCCACCACTCGACCACAGACGGGCCAGCGGGGAAGCCGTCGAACTCTGGTATTAACTTCAAGTCGAATCTGTCCATGCTGTAATAATTGCCGAAATAGCTTGTAGCAAATGAGTCGACTTAAACAGTGTAAGGGACGCAACTCTTTCCGTCTGAAAATGTCTGACACGCTGCAACGCAAAACGATGTACACCAAGCACGGGTGAAATGTTGGTCTGCCAATGTCTCCAAGCAACCTGCTTTTATGGAGCCCAGACACACCTCATTAGCATGTGTGTAACGCGACTTTGCGTGACTGCACGAGACCGTGAATATTAAAAGTCACGGACGCCATTTTGAATCTTTTCTTTCCTTTCTCAACCCACAGGCCAGGCAGATGCGAGAACGTTTGTGAGGTAGGCCGTTTCTATTTTTTTAAAACCTATTGAAAAGACCCTCAGGAGCGAGCAGTACAAGAGAAATTTAAAGTCTTGTCTGCTCCCTTCTCCTGAAATTCAACACCACCAAGCTTCTTTTTATGCAGGATAATGCTCCCTGTCACAAATGACAATTGATGAAGGAATACATTGATGAGAAGAAGGTGGGTGTTATGACATGGCCGCCCCAATCTCCTGACCTCAACCCCATAGACAACTTATGGAGCATTATAAAGTTCAGGCTCTCGAGAAAGCAGCTGAGCAACAAAGAGGATTTGATTGTGAATTTCATATCTGAATGGAATTCAGTGTTTGTAGATAAAATTTGCAGTAACCTAATAAAGTCAATGCCAAAAAAGGCTGAAAAGGTTATTCAAAATAAAGGAGGACCCCTAGATTATGAAATATTTCGAAATATATTACCTATTATAAATAAATTATACTTTATATTTATATAATTATACTTTATAATTCTTTATTTAAAGCTGTTTGGTTATGTTTCTATTGATTACTAGTTGCAGGAAATAAGTGAGTCACATTTTTTGGCACAGAGATTTTCCCTAAATCTCATTTATATCCAAAATTATAATTATCTATAGAATACCTTAGGGTGAGTAAACTTTTTAAGTAGTTAATCGGGAAGGAATCTTTATATTAGTAAGATTAAAAATTAGTTTGACCCCAAAATAAATAGTCAAAGAAAAAAAGAAATTAAAAATAATCAGGTAACTCACTTTTATCGAACAACACACACACACTCTCTCTCTCTCTCTCTCTCTGTATATATATATATATATATATATATATATATATATATATATATATATATATATGTATTTATGTATGTGCGTTTGTGTGTGTGCGTATCTATGTGTATGGTAAGAGAGGCATGAGTTTAAATCTTAACTTTTGGCTCTGACAGTGATGAAGGCCAAAAGAGTAGCTGAAGTTTTTTTTTTTTTTTTTTTTGTAATTTTGAAAACGTGTTATTGTGTTCAACCATGAAAACTATATAAAATATACAAGGAGTATCTTTATCATATATATATATATATATATATATATATATATATATATATATATATATATATATATGTGTGTGTGTGTGTGTGTGTGTGTCTGTGTGTGTGTGTGTGTGTGTGTGTGTGTGTATATATATATATATATATGTAATTATTATTTTTATATTTTTAAAAAATAATTATAATTTAAGCTCTACTACTGTATTGAGCACTGTTTTTTAAAAATAAAAAAATACTAAAGAATTCCGGAATATTTTCCTAACGTGTTCTTTGCTATTTTTCAATCAACATATCTGTAGAATATATATATATATATATATATATATATATATATATATATATATATATATATATATGTAGAGAGATAGAGATTAAAAAACAACATATATACACAAATAAATAAATATATTTAGGCATCTGTTTATCTTTCGAGATAACGGTAGTGCCCGGTTTCGTCAAAATTCTGTCCGTTGCTTGGGAGAACTGCGTGACCTCTCCAGGACACAGATCTGGGCAATGCTACAAGAAAGCCGTACACTCTCCAGTCTATATAACCCCCACCCCATATATACCACCACCATGGTCGTAAGCAAAAGGACATGATCCAAACGAAAATATGTCATTTCATTTGGACCGGCTTGGCTGCAGGAGTTTACAGAAGATTGTCAGTGTTGACAGCCAACCGTATTCTTGGCTCCACTAAAGATAGCGGTCTAGACTTATAGCCTTTTCTGTGTTTGGATATGGCATGATCACAAGGCAGCGAGGTTTAATATCAATGTACACTTCTTTTGGACATAATATCGGTGATCTGTTGTATACAGATACATACTAAAAATTATTGGTAGGTCCGACAAGGGACAAACATCTGGAGTTTTATCATTTTTCCACTTTTGCAATGTGAGCCGAAGTCGTGCTGAGGACACTTCAACTATGAATTTTTGCATGTCCTTTATTTTACTAAATGTTAACCCAAATACATGCTCCAAGAGACACATCATGTAAGGGGCTACTGAAAGCGGGAGCGACTCATAAGTTTACCATTAATGAAGTGTAATTTATGAGAACAGCTCGGAAAGATAAGGATTAGCCCTATATTGACGAGTTTAAGATTATTTTGATCAGAAAGCATCGTCTGCAGTCTTTTCCATTAATTCGATATTTTTTTGAAGAAACTGTTCGAATGGAATATATCTTTTTACTAACGGAATGCGTTAGGAATTGGGATGATTCGTCTAAGAGAACGTCGCTTGATCTGTCTTCGCTGTGAATATCAGATGCAATAAATGAAGCCCATCGGAATATTTGCCATAAAAATAGCCGGTGATTAGAGAGCGCCTTGCGATGTTTCTTTTACATATTACGGTTTGAAAAGTGGAATATTATTAACCTCTCGCAAGCAACTGAAGAACCTTCAGAACCATTTTAAAATTGGAAAGTAAAGACAGCTGCAGCACTGATATAGTTGCTGTATTAAAATTTAGTCTGATCTTGTACATACTGGAAATGTGCGAGACCCCTCTATATTTCTAACATGTTTAGGAATATATAGTGCATATATCATCCACTAAGCTTAGGCGTAAAACTATGACCCAATATGTATCTAAGTTAAGAAACCTCTTTGTGTTTCCTCATGACAGGCTAAAAGGTAGTGTCTGCTGGTGGGGATTGAACATTATTACTTTAAGAGACATTGAATTTTGTACTGATTTCTTGTATTGAGTCGTTAGAATTCTATTTAAGGACAGATCACATGTCGGTCTCTTGTCATCTGTATTTTAGGTGGTGCATCCATATAGTGTTGCATCGTCTGCATAGATATTTTCTAAAGATCTGTGCGTATGTTTAGTCGGATCTTATAAAAAAAACAAACTATAGGCCAAGAATGAAGCCTTTGGGAAGTTGGTATTGACCTCATGTTTTTTTTTTTTAGAAATCAGGCTTTTAACAAGACCCTTCAAAGACCCCAATGTAAGCAATGCGTTGTCAATTGCGCAAATACTTCCAGATGTCCCATAGCTAGCGATTTAACAACACCTTATGTCACACCTAATCAAATGTCTTCGGTATATCTAAAGCAAAGACACTAGTAAATAATTTGTTATCTTCTGCCTGCTTCTGTGTGTAATGAAATGCAATCAGTAAATAACCTCAAAGGGCGAAATCTATACTCTCTGTCGTTACAAAGTTGTTAGTATTCATTTGATAAATTGAGGGATCTTTTTTATATTGTTGTTATTTAGAAAAGTGTCTCCGTATAGAATAGCTATACGCATTTTCTGTTGAAAATTTCTACTTCCGACCAAAATGAATTAAAAATGTATTACTTCCTATTTTCTAAGAATATATGGTTCAGGGTTAAAAAATTTCAGCATATAATATTCATATTAATTTCAAGTTCTACTGGTCATACGTTAGAGAATATGTTTAAATTAGTTATTAGGCAATAAAGCAATAGGGCGAAGAAATACATACATGGATTTGTTGAAATCTCACAAACTGATCATGTAGGGACTAAATATATAAATAGTGTTCAGTTTTTTTCTGATTTGGGGAAATGTTTCGGGCCAAGAAAGTTTCGTCAACGACTTGTATGTTTATTCCTAAAAACCAGCAATTACAGACATGATCGATGATGGCAGTTAAGTTGGTCTCCGCGTTACATTCGTGGAGAGAAATGTTTCAAGACAAACAGAAATATATACTCCGTTAGGGAATAGATGTTTGTTTATTTTCCATTTATTGAGTTGTAAAAGCAAAACAGAAAGCTAGATGCAATTTCGGAATCATCTGACGACAGACAAGAAAAATATTTAGACTGTCATGCTTTCCGTACATTCAGTGAAAAAAAAACCGGATTAATTTGGAAATATAGTTAACAAAAAAAAAGGTCAAAATATCCTGCTCTTCAATCATTTCATTCGTTTTTCAATTTTTACTCTACTGAATGCTTGAATGATGTGGCTTTTCGCTTCGGTGATTTCACCTCTGTTGTTTTCAAGGAATTCTGCCCTAATAGAGTTTGGCTTATTTGGATAACCGCAGTTGTTATTATCGCAGATAGATTCTCCAGTTTTATTTCCCGAGATATTATCATTTCGTATATCATTTAGTTCTTATCTCATCCTCTGTTATATTAATTTTTTGTCCTATCTTTTTATTGTTTGAGGGATGAGGTATTGCATTCTTTCTCATCTTTAGTTTTATCTGACCTATTCCTGCATTTGATAGTCTTTTATTTTTATTTTGCACGATATCACTGTGGATTTCGGCAAGCATGTTTTGCTTGACATAGGGTTTTACACGAGGTTCTATCATAGTTCTCCATATTTGGTATATATGATCCGTGATTTTCTGTCATTGTTTTTTGGGTGCAGTGAAAAATGACGTCATGAGTGGTTGATACTCTTTGAGAGTCCATTTCATTCGCTTTTTTAATAATTGATTTCATATCTAGTCAGTTGGTCCAAAGTTAAACAATAGTCCGGTTTTGGTGACTCCATGTTCCTCTATGTTGGAAGAATTTGTTCCAGTGACAGTTTCTTCGGCTTTTTTCAATATACCCACTCGAGAAATAAGGTGGGGCGGTATTCCGATATCCAAGGTTCAAGTAAGCGAAGACTGCATTCAGGGAATTAAGTACCTAACAAATTTAACAGCTACTGGGAAACTTGGTGTCAAGACAATGAAAAGACCAAGCAACAGACAAAAATAGCCATCTTTGAAGATAAAACTGAAGCGGGAATTGAAGGAAATCAGATGTGAGTTATCCGTACTAGATGAGATCTAAAGAAACAAAAATATCTCAACATACAAATTCAAGTTGATCAAGCAGAGCTATAAAATTAAATTTCTACATGATATTAAACCAATCGAAGAAATACCAAAACAGAAACTGCGTTAAAGTTACAGAAAAAAAGATGATACGAAAAGCGTTGTATGACCTATCGGTAAAATAACATATTCCAAGCGAACCTTAACAAATTTTACAGGGCAAATGGAAAAGCAGTCTTTGATGTCAAAAGGCGATAATGTATCGAAAAAGAGCAGAGATTTTGGGATTATATTTGGAGTTTAGCAAAGGAATAAAAGCCCAATGCTGAGTGGATTTAACGAGAAGGAGAAAGAAAGATTGATAAACATCTACAAAATGCGAACACCACGACTGATGTTAGGTAAGCTCAACGAAATCCAAAAAATGAAAAACCCCTGGAAATGACACGTTACACAATTTTTGGCTGTAATTATCTGTTATTAATCCATGAAACCCTTCCACAAAATTTATCAATGATTATTAGTAATCCCAATGGATTACTGAAGTTATTGCTTATCCCCTGCCAAAAACGGATGAAATAGATAATCCGAAGAATTATAGTTCAAGAACATACCTGTCCACCACACGGAAATTGATCAGGACTGTCCTGACGAACTGCACTTAATGTTTTCTCAAAGAAAACAACGTTCTTTCACCGGAACAAAAGGAATGAAGGATAGGTACATAAGGTTGCAAAGTTCAACTATTTATAAGGAAAATGATCCTGGAAAACTGCAGGAAAAGAAGTAGAAATCAAAGCACAGGATAAATAGATTACCATAAAGTCTTTGATATTGAGTCACACCCTTGGGTCCTTAAGATATTGAAACTATAAAAAAGATTCCTCGGTGATTTTAAATTTTCTTAAACATTATATGGAACTGGAAAAACACAACATTCCTAAATCACACCAAACGTATTGCAATATCCAACCGTTTGAATATCCGACGTGGAATCTTTCAAGGAAACTCCCTTTCATTCTATCTAATGTGTCTGTCCTTAATTCACCTTACGTATGACCTAAACAATAATACTTGTAGATATAAAGTAAACAAGAATTTCTTCAATCACCTACTTTACATGAAAGATATTGTTTGCCAAAGACGAAAGTACTCAATACTGTGAAGTGTTTCAGTGACGACATAGGTAAGGATTTCGGAGAAGCAAAATGAGCAAAAGTAACATTCAAGAAATGGAGAATTACAGAAAGACACTTAGTAGATGTAGATATTCTCAGAACCTTTTAGAGAACTGGGACAAGACGAAGCCTATAGGTATTTCGTAATTAGCGAAGGGGATGAAATGCAGCATACAGAGATGAAGATGAAATTAAGAAAAAAACATTACAGGCGTGTGTGTCTGTTAATGAATACCGAACTTAATTAAAAGAAAAAATAAAGAATATCAGCCATAAACACCTTCGCTGTTCTCGTGGTGCAATACAGTTCCAACATCCGTAACTGGACTATAGCTGACATTAAAGGAATGGAAACCAAAAAGAGATTTTTTTTTTTTAATTTGACACCGCATGCATCATTCCAAGTTTGATGTTGGTCGTCTGTATGTGCCCAGAACCGAAAAGGTCTGCGTGGGAGAAAATGAAAGACGTAACAAACTATATTCAGTAATAAATGAAGCCAACAAGTTCAATTTTCAAGTGGGTGAAGAAATTCAAGTAAAACATAATACACTAAGTGCAGTTGCGGAAACATTAAAAATGGAAGCAAAGCAAATGCAACCGACGAGATACAGGTACAATAGCAAGATAAACCGCTTCACGGTTCATACTCGGCCCGTACAAAACAAGATCATGTAGACAAACCCAGTACATATCAGTGGCTATGTAGTGCAAGATTAAATGCTGAAACCGAAGTTCTTATTCTTGCTGCGCCGGACCAATGCATGCAAACATACCGAAAAAAAATATGCAGAATCTGTGATAAATATACAGGAACTATTGTCCATATGGGATCAGTTTGCACGTTATTGTCACACACTGAATAAAAAAAATGGCATGAATGAGTTGGCCAATATCTTTATTGGAAAGTGTGCAACTTGGGCTTAAAAGAAATCGGCAAGAAATTATAGACACCACTCAGACTTGGTTACATGCGCCGTTGCAATACATACAGACAGAATAAACAAGTCAAATCACCCAGACATTGTTATCAGACATAACAAAAAACAAAACGTGCCTTCTTATTGACATGACCGTCCCTGAAGACTATAATGTATCTTTCAACGTCTTCAATAAACTATAAAAATACAAGGATCTTGAAGTGGAAAATCTTAAAAGAGATTCCTGGTGATCCATGCCTTAAAAAAATACAAAACATTATATTCACAAGTACAGCCCACTCATTATAAAGTCTACGTAAAATGTGTGATCTTTTTTTTTCTTCTTGTTTTCTCACCAAGGGCTCAATGGAAAATGACATGATGCCATTTCTGATCTTAGGTCTCTGGCTGCGACCCGAATGATTATACACCAGAAATCAAATGAAATTATTAATTCATCAAACATATAATTGTTTTACATTTTTAATTCGGTACGGTTATAAGAAAATCTAATTAAATAAATGATTTTCATTTATTTAATATAATTACTGGATTTTTTTTCGTCTCTAATCGACTAATAATTAATTATGTGAAATATATTATGCGGTTTCCCTGTGACAACATGAGAATTTATAAAACATATCGAAAAAAAAACTTATATATATGGCAATTATTTAATATTTGAATTAGAAATAAATGGCGCTAATGAAATCTCTCTTAATTTTCTAAAATTTATGTGTAAAGCATCTTCGGCAAGGCATCTATTTTCTCAACTTCCTTCTTACATACAGATAAACCCGCTTTAATCTCCTACTATGGACAAATCTACACAAATCTGACAATGTGAAAAACATTCTGAAATATATTCTTCTGGTTATAATTCTAGTTTAATTTACATAACCTTATTTTTTTCAGTTGTTTAAATAATTTGCTAGTTTTATGAAAATGAAATTAAACATATTATTCTGAATTATTTAGATAATTATATTTCTAGGAATGTGAATTTTCTGATAATACAATACCAAATTCTGTATATTCGTAGGTTTGGTGTAAATTTTGACAAAGTTGATATAAATTCTTAATACAACAAACACAGAGAATATAAAAAAATATCGACAAATATATATATATATATATATATATATATATATATATATATATGTGTGTGTGTGTGTGTGTGTGTGTGTGTGTGACAATTATTTAAAACTTTATTTAAAAGAAATTGCAAAAATGAAATAGATATTTGAACAATTTCCAATATTTGTATTATTATTATTTTTTATTATTATTATTATTATTATTATTATTATTATTTGTGTAAGTTATGTTTCCTGCTTTGTATTCTGTAGAGCCGGGTCCAAACTATGGTTCTTAGGCCCTATAAGGAAATTGATAGCACTTTTCCAAGTATATGAAATGTTCCTAGTAGGGCGATCTTCTGAGCAACGTGTATGTTTATGTTAACTGGAACACTACTAGTAAAATTGTCGATTATTTTTCTCACGAGACACAGTGCTCCGATTACTATTGTTACAGTCTCAGTTATCATTCCCCACATCCTGTTAATCTCGATCTGAAGGGGCTTGTATTTTTATGGAGGTGTTTCTATTAGATGGTATTGCAATGTCAATAAACATATACTTTCTGAACTTCTTGTCTTTTTTGATAATATCAGATCTGTTGGCTTTTATTTCCCTGTCAGTTTGAATTGGCATATCCCAAAGGATAGTTACATTGTTATTTTCTGTAATTTTATCTGGTTGGTTCCCATACCATCTCTCAGTGTTTTTGATTTTGTGCTTCTTGCATATCTTCCAGTGCACATATGTCGCTACCCTAATATGTCTGTGGGTATATTCATTTTTGCTAGTTCCGAACATCCTGAGATAATATGGTCGACAGTTTCATTATATTTTCCACAGATACTGCATTTCAGGCTCGTCCTATTCTTCATTATGTGAGAAGGATAGGGTCTAGTTTCGAGGATTTTATCCTGAACTGCAATGATTTGGCCTTTGCTTTTAGCTTTCAACCCGGTGCTACTCAGCCTCTGATATGTTTTCTGTTGGCCCACGTACGCTTCTTTCGTTCTTTTTAGGCATTTGCCATGGAAAGTCTTGTCCCCCCAGTTCTTTTGTAATTTAATTTTGATCAAGACGTTTTTCTTTCTGTTTCACTCGTTCGGCGTAGATTGTATACGCTCCTTTTTTTTGTATGTTTCCTGGCATATAACGTTGTTTTTTGAAGAGTTATGCTTCTTTGTTGATGGAGTGAATTTGCTGTTTACCTATTTGTAGAAGAGGGCCATTGGATTTTGTGAAGTAGGCTTCCTATCCGATTATTGTAGTTTGTAGAGTTAGTTCGAGTTGTATTGTACCTCGTCCTCGTAAAGCTCCTGGAACGTACAGGCTATTAATATTTGATTTCAGGTGAAACACGTACATGCTATCACTAGCGTAAAATATAAATATTAATAGAATATAATAGTATAAAATAAATTAAATAAAAATAGAATATAATATAAATTATATAAAATATAAAATAGAGTATAATATGAAATAAATAAATTATATAAAATATCAAATAGAGTATGAAATATAAAATAGACTATAAAATAAATAAATTGTATAAAATATAAAATAGAGTACAATATAAAATATTAATAGAATATAATATAAAATATTAATAGAGTATAATATAAATTATATAAAATATTAATAGAGTATAAATATTAATAGAGTATAATAGTAAACAAATAGTTTTATATGTAGTATTAATAAAACAGAACAACAGAAAATGTTAAAACGTAAGCCGAACGTATATACATCTATACAAAATATTATCAGTAATGCTAGAGGAATAATGTACATAATATAGTACCTTAGAAAATCTAACTTAATAAGGATAAGTTTAAAATGTTAACCACAAGTTTATTCATCATAAAAGTGATGATTATTAAATTTTAAAATTTAGCAAGATTGTAGGATTAAAAACGAAATATGCTTGAAATTTACACTTAGTCCAAATCTTTGATTTAACAACTAGTCCCTATTTAAAAATCAGATTATCTGCATTTTCTCCAGTAAACACAGAAAACAAGGTTCATGCGTTTACTTTGGAAAATACGGATAATCATATTTTTAAATAATAAGTAACAGAGTAATGTAATCATATTAATACAGAGGATCCTTAAAAATCCATTCGGTTATAATTTCATGAATATACAAATATACATCGTCTTCTTGTTCTTGTTCTTGTTCTTCTTTTTCTTCTTCTTCTTCTTAATAGTAATAATAATAACAATAATAATAATAATAATAATAATAATAATAATAATAATGATAATAATAATAATAATACAAGTACAGCCCACACCTTACGAAGGGCTTTATCTATGTAATTTAATTTTTTTTTTTTTTTTTTTTTTGTCAGTGGAAAGTGTCATGACGCCATTTCTAACCTTAGGTCCCTGGGCGGGACCCGGAAAGAAATGTGTAAACGCCAGAAATCAAAGAAAAAAAAAATAATAATATTTATAATAATAATAACAATATTTGACATCAATGAAATAAAGTATTTTATTGATGTCATATTCTTTGTTCTTCTTCTTCTTATTATTATTATTAAATTGAAATTCTGATGATTATAATGCGATGATTATTCTTTTGCTGTCGAAAATGACATGGCTATGAGATAGTTTAATGCATCTATTTTAAGTCGCCACCTGCCTTACCCTGTATTTTAACTTATTAAGCCTTTAAAGAAAAAATAATATCTACGTCACCCTATCGACCCATGTTTAATTCTTCTTTTCTTTCTTTTCTTTCTTTTCTTCTCATTCCTTTCTCACTTCTCTCCTTCCCTATCCCTCCATTCCTCCCCCTCTCTGTCTCTCTTTCTCTCTTCCACAATTTTTTTTAAATTCTTATATAGAAATTTTAATTTTTCTTTCTTCCTCTTAACTATTTTCTTTCCTTTTTTTTCTTCTCCCTTTTACTTTCGTCTCTATAAATTGATTCCATTTATTAAAAAATCTTCGGTCTGAAGAACTGAATATTTGTATATTCATAAAATAAATTTCAACCTAATTGATTTTCAAGGAACGTCTGTACTATATATATATATATATATATATATATATATATATATATATATATATATATATGAGATGTACTTACCCATCGATTCGTCATGATGGCTCACAACGGTTTCCCAGTTAATTTTTTATGTCCATGCTTTAAATGTCTCATCAGTGGACTGCTGCTTTAGATATCAAGCAGTATTTAGTGAAAAGGACAAAATTATAAGTGAAGGAGTTTCGATGGTTTGATAAGATCTTGTTAGGAGATCACGAGAGAAGATTTTTCAAGTCATTTTATAGCTTAACGCCAAACTTTCCTTCCTTTTCCATGGTCAGCACCTAAGGCTGCAAAGGAAGTAGGAGGTAAATTGACCGACTTAAGAATGTACTTTAGTTTGTCATTATATAGGAATAGTTTTCTGCGTACATTAAAGGCGTTATCCTGATGTGCGATCTTCAGTCGTACGGAGGACAGGAGAAGCGCACCAGAATAGTTATTCCTCAGAAGTTACAAATTTTTAATAGCCCAGACGAACTGCAACTTTTTTGCATTCAAAAGCGTCAGTTGCCTTGAAGATGGGAATGTCAATCTCATCGTATAGATTTACAGACTGGTTCACCTTCCTTCTTAGGTAATTAAAGGAGTTCACTTAATTCAGTTCTTTGCCATCAATATATATATATATATATATATATATATATATATATATATATATATATATATATATATATATATGCGTGTGTGTGTGTAAAAGTGTATATAAATATAAATAAATATATATGTATAATTATTTATATATTATATGCGCGGTACTTATTAGAAAGCGCTCAATATCAGAGATAGAGCTAACATATTTGGTTGGATAGATGGGAGTTTGTGACCCTGGGTTTCACGCTTTAGCGATCTTCAGACAAACGCTCTCTCTCTCTCTCTGTATTTATATATATATATATATATATATATATATATATATATATATATATATATATATATATATATATATATATATATGTGTGTGTGTGTGTGTGTGTGTGGGGGGGTGGGTGTGTGTGTGTGTGTGCGTGAGTGTGTGTGTGCGTGTGGAGAATTAATACAAATAGAATGAAACGCTTATATAAATTGATGTTAGATTCACCAACTCGACTCCAGAGTTTCGTAGACGAAAATTTCCGCAATTCTTCAGTCCAATCTTCAAGAGTTTTCAACAATTTACTGTTGAGTTTCTAATTTTTTGTTATCTTTATGCAACGTTTCATTAATAAGCGAGGCTATTGGCAGAGTAATTAACCCACCCGACATGATGGGCATTTCAATTTGCGTGACACAAATCTATTTGCAAGCGGGTGTCGAGAGAGGACCTCAACTATTTTATCAGCAATAATACCAAGCATACTACAGTCATGAGAGGAAGAGGAACGATAGAGAAATGAAAGATGTCTGATTGCGTTTAGAAGATAAAAACGCAGGTATATTTACGAATGTTCTGGCAGCTCAAAATTCTCGTGGACATTAGACTCCATTATTAAGAGAGACAAATAGCCAGGAACCGAGAATTCCGAATAGGTTATTAATAATTAAGATTAGGTTTACATAGAATCATGATGTCCGATGACCGTACCAAGAGGAATTATTCCACACTGCAGAAAATTATACGTATGACACGAATGTTGCGGAAAGAGAGGTTGTGCAGTTTAGGTGTTTTATTTATTTATTTATTTTTAACTGTCAGACTGGTTTGGTTTAATTTCATTGTTTGCATTTTGTCATGTTGTGGTATTCAGATTAGGAAAAGGTCAATAATAATAGAAGCTGTCGGTCGTCTAAGTGATATGTGATGGCTAGAAATTGCAGACGACTGCAGCATAGTGTGGTCTTGGATTTGCAAACGAATTGCTTGCAAGGATACATTTCCCTGAGTGACAATGCACTGCAAGACCACCTATATCATGAATGTTGATCAGTGAAGACTCTAGACACTACCTAAGAGTTCGGCCTCCTAAATAACTATCGGGTTGCACCAACCATCAATCTGCTAACCCGGTACTACCAGCATAAAAAGTTATGGCCACCATTCACTCATATCAGCGAAAATCCTTGACAAAAATCAATATTATTAAGGCCTCGGAAAAGGGAATGGGACCGTAAAAAAAACAGTGTTTTGTGTAAATAAATCCATTACATTCACGTACGTGCTAATAACTTTGGAAAAAAAGCATTAATCCTCTTCTTCTACCTGCAGAAAGAGGTAAATAGCAGGACAGATTTGGTTCTATAGCCTTGTATAGTAACTGGGCTCGGAGAAGGTACCAATATTGGATTTCTCAAGAAGGTCGGCATTTGACACTCATTCATCAAACGTTAGGCCACAGCTTATACGGAATATAACTTTATGGAAGACATCTAATCGTTTAATGTGCCATCTATAATGTGTCCAATTTTCAGAGCTATACAAAAGAGTTGAGAAACCGACTGTTTTGTACACTAGGAATTTAGTGCAAAGTTTTATTCTTCTTTTGTCCCCGAACATATGACGCAACGAACCATGGGAAGCGCTGGCTTTTGTAACGCGTTTAACAATCTCATCATCAAATGATAAACTTGAATTTACCATGCTCTCTATATTTAAAGAATAACTTATGACCCTTTCTTATCTACTAACCTGGAAGTTTAGACTAGAATCCCTCATTCAGGTATAATGAGTTTCTGATTCTGAGTGATAAAATATTAGCATCCTTTTCTGTCTCGGTTGATGACAAAGATTCTTAAATTAAACACCAGGATGATTTATTTAATGATTTTCTATTTCGCTATTGAGGATTAAAATTATCTCCAAATTTCTTCCAGAAGTAAAAATGCTGATAAATATTATCTGTATTGTGGGTGTTACATATTTGGTTATGTCTTTCCCCATTTTATTGGTATCGGTAGCAAAGTTGAGTTAGGAATTTACTCTATCACCCATGGCAATTGTCACAAAAATACGTGACACATGAAGGAATTGAAATACATGTTTATATGGATACAAAAAGTGTATTTTATAAACAACAAACTAAATTCATTAGTCGCTAATCCTAAGTAGTTATTTTAATTTTACAAAATTGTAATTTAATTAAAAGAGAAAGCAATTTCCTGGGGCAAAAATTTAAAGAAAGACTTTTAATCGATAAGTCATCCACGGTAAATTTAGATAGATATTCTTTCAATTTTTCATTTTTCTTGGTAGATCTTTCATACTCAAGATGGAGGTTGCTGAGCACATACATACGTCATCTTTAGCGAAAAGCAGAACGCTTTTCGATCGGCTTGATTGCTAACTCTCATTACACACAGAATTAGAGAAGCTCTTCACGACAAATACACATCAACTTCTATAGTATTAGATGTTTCGAAGACATTTCACACGCTATGACATAATGATTTACTGATCAAGTTCTCCAACTATAGAATCAATGGAAGGGCTTTCTCTGTCCTTTCTAACGGGCATATCCCTGAAGGTATTTTCTAACAGCCAATACTGTGGGACCCTGGCAAACAATGAAGGCGTCCACCATTTGTTTCTCTTCGAACAAACACTCTTTTTACTTTACATAACTTATCTGCCTAATGAGATCATTTGTGAATATCTATGCCAATGATACGATGATATATAGGTGCACCTCCAAAAGTCGTGATGATCAGAGATCGGCTGCTGACCTATCATCGATGTTGGCACTAATATCTCAATGAGCATAACTTCAACAATCTTGAAACCGAACTAGTATCATTCCATCATCGCCAATCGAACACTGAACTACCACCAGATAATGAATGGGTGCCTCTCTTGAGCATACTCTGCGGCTTGATATAATATTAGGCCTTAAACTCATCCCCGACCTTAACTGGAACTAGTACGAATCATGACCGAAGATGTAAGAAAGATGGTCGGTTCGCTGCACTGCTGCAGTAAATATCTGCCTCTTCATGCTATTTTCTATCTTTCCAAGAACTAGATCAGGTCTAAAATGGAGTATTCTCATCATATTAGGACAGGAGCTGCCTAGTTCTCAGTTTCCAGTGATACAGTACTTATCGGTGGCTAATTATTTTCCAGCCTCCAAACTCTCTCTCATAGGCGGGATGTGGCAACCGTCTCACTGCTCACTCGAGGTCTAAGTTCCACACAAGCAGCTTCTTACCACGAACCACTGCTCTGTTGAACAGATTCAAATGACGGTGTTTCCACGATCGCTATTATCTTAATCATTTGAAGTCTAGTTTTAGCCGTTATATTCCCCCTCTATCCGCATAAACTGACTCTTAATGTGATGTTTCCTATTGAGTGGGCCCTGAGCCTTCTTCAGGGTGAACCTCACAGTAAAGAAAATCACATTGTCATTAATAAAGTAAATGATAAAATCATAAACAACAAAAAAAAACAAAACCAAATGTCATTAGGTAGACTATATATATATATATTTATTTATTAAAGACATATTTTTATGTTTAACGTTGTTATTTTATAGATACAAGTATTTAAGCAAATGCTCTGTTTATGATAAACAGTATTAAATAACATTTACCGGCCTGAATGTCCGAGAAATTTTCATAGAAAATTTTCGTTCTTTGACAGGATTCGAACCTGCATCCTATACGGAACCGTCATTTACGCTGACGTGCCTGAATGTACGAGAAATTTTCAAAGAACGAAAATTTTCTATGAAAATTTTCGGACATTCAAAATGTTATTTAATACTGTTTATCATAAACAGAGCATTTGCTTAAATACTTGTATCTATAAAATAACAACGTTAAACATAAAATATGTCTTTAATAAATAAATTGTCGGACCTTGTCCATTTCTTAATATATGACGTCATTTGTTTACATTCGATACGCCAGAGCAGTTATGAATGTACGAGGTTCATGGAAAGTTGGAGTTTATAAGCAGTAAATTCGACCTTGTCTACCGATTGGTTCTTTGTAGCTCAAGTGGTAAAGGCACGTCAGCGTATATGACGGTTCCGTATAGGATGCAGGTTCGAATCCTGTCAAAGAACGAAAATTTTCTATGAAAATTTCTCGGACATTCAGGCCGGTAAATGTTATTTAATACTGTTTATCATAAACAGAGCATTTGCTTAAATACTTGTTTCTATAAAATAACAACGTTAAACATAAAAATATGTCTTTAATAAATAAATTGTCGGACCTTGTCCATTTCATAATATATATATATATATATATATATATATTAAATACTGCATTTTTAAATGCCAGAAACCTCATATGCAATCAATTCAACGTAAACATTATTTGATTATCTGCTATAGAGCGAATTGCGTTACAGGAAGAAATGTTTCGCTTTGTTATAGCTTTAAATTATCTATCTATCTATCTATCTATCTATCTATATATATATATATATTTATTAAAGACATTTTTATGTTTAACGTTGTTATTTATAGATACAAGTATTTAAGCAAATGCTCTGTTTATGATAAACAGTATTAAATAACATTTACCGGCCTGAATGTCCGAGAAATTTTCATAGAAAATATTCGTTCTTTGACAGGATACGAACCTGCATCCTATACGGAACCGTCATTTACGCTGACGTGCCTTAATTCTGGGCCACAAAGAACCTTTCGGTAGACAAGGTCGAATTTACTGCTTATAAACTTCAATCTTCCATGAATCTCGTACATTCATAACTGCTCTGGCGTATCAAATGTAAACAAATGACGTCATATATTAAGAAATGGACAAGGTCCGACAATTTATTTATTAAAGACATTTTTATGTTTAACGTTGTTATTTATAGATACAAGTATTTAAGAAAATGCTCTGTTTATGATAAACAGTATTAAATAACATTTACCGGCCTGAATGTCCGAGAAATTTTCATAGAAAATATTCGTTCTTTGACAGGATTCGAACCTACGTTAAACTTATCGAACCTATGCTATACTTATCGGTAAAAGTACTCTTAAAGTATTTTTCCATAACCTTGTTCACCATATCACGAAGATACACTTCACATGTAAACACGAATAATAATAATAATAATAATAATAATAAGAAGAAGAAGAAGAAGAAGAAGAAGAAGAAGAAGAAGAAGAAAAAAAGAAGAAGAAGTAGAAGAATAAAATTGATGGCGGAAATCAATATTTGTTAATTTTTAAGACATTTGATATCTCACTGAAAAATTAATCATTTTACAAAGTAAAGATGAATTCCCATATTTGTTTATTCATATATATATAAGACGGTACATCCTCTAATCTTAATTATCTGCGTTTTTACCTAATAACATTTTTTTTAAAATTTGGTTGAAGAGTTAAAGAAGTAAGGAATGATGTCACTTTTAAAAATGAGCCTATCAGAAGCTAAAAAATAAAAACTATGTCAGTCTTTAAAAACTTAAAAACGTATTTCAGAGGTTTTTTGAATAAGAAACAAGAAATAGATTTAAATCATACAAACAAAAAGTCCAGAGATTATTTTTATTAATATTATTATTATTATTATAAAATGTGTATTTATATATTTATGATTGTGTAAAAGTGAAATTCATTGTTTGCATTTATATAAAAGTATTAGTCAAATGTTTTTTTCTTTCGTTTGAATGTGAAGAATAAAGAATAAAAATAAAGAATAAAAATGAATGATCATAAACAGAATAAAATCAAATCAATAAATGAAAATATTTGAGTTTGAAATTTCACATTCCTTTGTCTTTTCGTCAGGGTTATTTTTGTCACAAACACTAAATATGGAAGACGGAAACCGCATAGATTTCTATCTAAGGATACGAAACAAATCGAAAACAAAATGACTGTATGAACGCAGGAAATGAAAGGACAGAAGTAGTCAACCAAGTGAGGAAAAGAAAAGAAGTAGATGAGAAAGAGGTAATTAACAAAGACATTGAAAGAAAGAAAAAGTGAAAGCAGGATAATTCAAAGAGTGAGTAAGAGAGAAGAAACGAGAGTAATGTCGAAGAAGAGAAAGTGGGAGAGAAAGAGAGAGAGAAAAAAAGAAAATGTAAATAGGAAAACAATAAGTAAGAAATGAGGGAAAATAAAATGAAAAACAAAGAAATTGGACTGAGTCAGAAAGTGATAAATAATTGGGAAGAAAGGAAATATAAAAAAAAAATGTAGAATGTGCCTGAAGTAATATATAGATACAAGAACGAAATAAAATGTAAAGAAAAAAAATGAAACCAACAATTAAACACTATAGTAAATGCTATGTGTACTCACTGACTAAGATGTCTGCCGTAGTCTGGTTGACAGCCAAGGCTATATATAACCCAACCTCTCCTGCTATTCAACACATAGCTGGGAGAAGAAGAGATTGATTCATACTTTTCTCAAGCGTATTTGCGTGATACACGCTTAGGCGATCATGTATCTTTCGATACACTTTTGACGAGGCAATTTTTTCCTGCACTAGGTTAACTTTCCTTTCTGCGGTAGACCATTTGGCATCCAAGGCTATAGAACCCGGTCTGTCCTGCCATTTACGCATAGCTAGGGGTAGGATTCATACCTTTCTCAAGAGTGTTAGCACTTAAGTGAATGTAATGAATTCGACTGGAATTCGAACTCGGCTCTCCGATTCATCAACCCGAGCCGCTATCTATTAGGCCACACTCAAAATGTAAAAAAAATGCAACGCGCTTGCGCGAAATTAAAAATATAAAGTAGTGACAATATACCCATCGCTTCCTGTATATTAAAAAATGGCGATGGCCTGCGTATTCGTAGATAGAATGAGAGTATTCTTGAAATTAAAATGACAAAAACTCCAAGAGATCGATCCAGATAAACCTTTCTAAATCAGATACTATAATCCGAAATGAGAATAAAAATTAGTGAAGGTACATAATCTTAATACAAAACAATTCGGGATGTGTAATAAGCCAATTCTAAACACTTCAACTTGATGTATTGATCTGCTATAATAGATTTAGTATATGAAATTTGGAGGAGGCACGATGGAGTAATGAATAGCGGCTCACATTGAGAAATCGGAGAGCCGAGTTCGAATTCCCAATATATTCACTTACGTATGAATCCTCTTCTTCCTAGAGTTATGGGTAAATAGCAGGACAGACTGGGTTCTATAGACTTTGATGGCAACTGGTCTACTGCACAAAGAAATGGCAAACTACTACAGGAAAAAAAAACTGCCCCGTAAGTCATGTATCGAAAGGTACATGATCGCTTACGCGTGTATCACGCATGGCACACAAGTGACATGGAATTAAATATTGGAAAGTGTATAGTCAGTGCTACAAGGTAGTTTCACTCTTCTGTAAAACCGTTGTCGGAAAAAGTAAAATAAAGGGGTGATCGTTAGTTAGCTTAGTGGCAATTGAGTTATTCTTATAGATACCTTCCATGTCGGCAGTCTTGTTCAGGAATATCTAAACTATTTTCAGAGATCGATAGTTAAAAATGTCTTCGAGCGAATTAAACATGTAGCTCTTAGCGAGTACCAAACTTATTCGAAACTTGTGCACTGGCGCTACAGAATCACAAACAAAGAACTGTAATAACAGAAACGATATCATTTATGATTTTCAACAACAGGAAAGACAAAAATGGATGGATATCGCATGTAAATCGAAAAGAAAATTAGGACATAATCAGGATGTTGACTTGTTAAAGCGGAAAATAATGACATAATCAATATTTGGACTTGGATAATCAAGATGTTGACTTGTTGAAGAAGCAGAAGACCACGTCAGGTGCCACTCCTGTCTGGTGGTATAATAAATATTGGACAATAAAAGAATGGAGAACATTGCCTGTTTTGATGAGTCTCGATTTCTGCTGTGATATTGGGAAGATAAGACAAGAATTTGGAATAAACAAGGTGAAAGTTGAATTCATCCTACAGTCCAGGCCGCTGGTAATAGTGTAACTATATAGGCACTTTGTCTTGGAATACATTAAAATTTTTGGTAAGAAAAAATGTCCACCTTTTACTTTATATATGTCGTGCGAGTATCTGATTTTCTAACTTCTCTTTCCTCATTATATACACTAGAAATTTCAAGATGTTAAGGACAAGTGTCTTTCGTCGTTACAAAATTGTTCAGTTTATTATATACTTTATCTACTGTAGAATTACATTTCTATCGCCTCAAGTTTCTTATTCATCTGTAATGAGTTGGCGCACCATTCCCGGGAATATAGGAAAACTGATATTACATATTATATATACCGTGCCTATGAACACCAATAGTTTGTACCAATCCTCATAAATACGTTGGACACTATTGAAAGTGTGTGTGTGTGTGTGTGTGTGTGTGTGTGTGTGAGAGAGAGAGAGAGAGAGCGAGGGGGGAGGGTGTGGTGATGTAGGGCAATATGCTGTCTAAGTAGTCCACCACTAGCAAAGGTTTACCTACATCAGGCTGTTGGCGGGTATTGTATTTTGCTGATTATATAAAGATTACCATTTCATTTTCTACCTCCGTTTTGGTTATTACTCATCTAGTAACACTTTCAAGGTTACAACAGCTGCATTAATTTCATTTCTTTTTAATAGTTTTTGGAAGCCATCTACCCCTATTTGGATTTGGGTGTGGCACATTCCATTCTTTCCCCAGATATTTAAATTGTTTTAGATGTTGGGTTTTGGTCTATCCGATTTGAAATTAAGATTTCATGACAACCATACATTCTCTCTTCTTGCAAATGAATTTAGTCATTTCTTTTCGCGTTTCTTTACTGTTTTTGTAGGAGTTCTTGTAGTTCCCTTTCTTATTCTTATATCAATACTGGTGTTAACTCTGTATCTTTTATTCATAAGAATATTGTTCGTAGCAGGTCTTCTAATTCTCACGGATTCTCCTACAGGTAGAAGATGGTGGCCAATAAAGGTTACTAGGAGAACTTCTAATTCCCTTATAATACCCTTGCTGTATAAATTGTATAAGCCCAGTGAGAAGACGTGTACTTGTTTTACACTCCTTAACCTCAATTTATGATTTCGGTGAAACCATCTTCTGTTGACCACTACCGGAATGGCAAATCGCCGTGTCCCAAATAAAAATCACAAATTGTTACATGGAACACATGAATGCAAATGCTCTATTACCGGATCCTCTACATTTCGTCTACCGTTACCGGATCCCAATTTCGTACGTTTGTAATTTGAATCCGGGATAGGTAGCTTATATTCTAAAAGAATTTTAAATTGCCATAATCGTATCAAGGACATAAAGTTTGAGAGTATTCTTCCAGTAATTAGTCGAATCCACGCAATAAATAACCTAGATGGTACATCTTACGTCTAAATTTACTCGAAGACTATACTTAAAAAAAGTAACAGACACATACAGTATTTTTTTGTTATAGACTCTAGAGATAATAACGGTTTTACTGATAGCCCTACTAATAAACCCACAGATGGGACGAGAAGCGGTAGTTTCATACATTTCCTAAGTGTGATTGCATGTAAATAAATATAAGACACACGGCTGGAATTGGGCCTCGACTATCTGGTTTTCAATTCCAAGCCAATCTCTAAGTAATAACGTAGTATTTATATCAACACAGTTTATATACAAATGCGAATATGTTTTTTATGTGTGTGTGACATGCATATCTCTGTGTGTATATATATATATACATATACACACACACACACACACACACATATATATATATATATATATATATATATATATATATATATATATATATATATATATATATATATATATATAGACAGAGAGAATCTTATAGATAAAGAAGAAAAAGGGAGTGTGAGAAAAAGAAAGACAGAAAAAAGAAAGTATTGAATGAGGGATGAAAATATGTATGGTGCGTGGTGCCTGCATTTCATCACACTATCTTTTTTTTTTAAGTACACAGCTAACTCAATAGTGCAGAAAAGTACACGTAATTCAGAGCTTTAAAAATGAATTGTCAATCTTTATCTTTTTTTTTTTTCTTCTGAATCATTTGTGACCTGACCACCGCTTTATCTGTGGTAGAGAAATGTCCAGAGAAATGACTTAATGCCCAGTTACCAGTTGAACGGTAGATAAACACTTGTAAATATTTATATATCTACCGTGACACATTACATACCAAATATTTCCGAATTTAGGCTCAGAGTCTTAGACAGATAGGTTACAAATGTTCAGGCCCCAAAAGGTTAAAGAAAATTATTTAGGCTCTACTAACCAGACGCTTCTCTGTAGCTAAATGATATAGCACGTCAGATCACAATTTTAAATGAAATATCAAACATTATCTTCTGTCTTATTAATTCCTGTTCTTTTAATGTTCGCTTTCTCTAATAATGTTTTACATTCTAGTACCTAATAGAGTCGATTAACACAATTGGTAAGGAGCTGAAGATTTCAATGTAATCCATTGGAAAAATTGATCATGAAGACCTTCGATAAAAATCATATGTATTTTGAAGAAGACAATCCATGTCTGTAAGCACAAAGTTACCATCTGACCGGCTGAAAGCGATTGTTGACGAAGCTGAAATATTAGGAACGAGGAATGATTTAGAATTAACCTCATGAAAAAAAAAAAAATCCTTTAAAGCAATTTCAAAAGGAAGTAATGGAAGCAGATTATTCATAGGAACCAAAGACTTTCTGTTATAAATATTATGCAGTTAATGTCCAAAAGGAATATATATATATATATATATATATATATATATATATATATATATATATATATGCGCGTAACCGAATGGGTAGCTATAGTCATCTATAAAAGAAAGCTATTGTATACAAATACATATAAATATTTTATAGTGTCAGAAAAACATGGCTCAATGTTAAGTAAAAGAGGTATTTAATTATATATATATATATATATATATATATATATATATATATATATATATATATATATATATTAACAAATACACATAATATCTTACATTAATTACCCAACTCCAAGTTTCATGCCGAAGCAATTTTCAAGAGCTAAAAATTATTATATTTATTTTTATTTATATTTGGGGCTGACCGAACTTGCTTTTTAAAACATTCATGTTTCCGTGAGATATATTGTTTTGGGGTTAGAATACTATTTTAGTCAAAATATTTAAATGACTTGAAGTCTAATTCTGAATTTGAATTAAAGCCCAGATTAACATTTAAGATTGAAAATAAGTTTGGAAATAAGAAATATAAATTCCAAGTTAATAAGACGCTTGCTTTGAAAATGTAAGTAAACAAGAAAGGGGCGTTGGAAATCAAGGTAGGTAACTATATTTTTTCCAAACCTCAAATGAATAATTATTATTAGTAGTAAAATCAGGATTGCCATAACTAGACTAAAGGAAACGAATGATGTCAAAAACAATGTATGACGTCATAAAATAAAAAATACTAATAAAAAAATAAATGTATATATATATATATATATATATATATATTGAGAGAGAGAGGGAGAGAGAGAGAGAGAGAGAGAGAGAGAGAGGCCGGGATGAGAGAAACAATTTTCTATAGATTAATAAATACAGACCTTAAGATATGGAAATGTATTCAAAAAATTACAAAAAGAAAGACATTTAAAAAATTTGAAATGAAATGGCACTTATTTTAATAATTTTAATCTTTTGGCATGTAGTAATGTGTTGAAATTATTTTTGTTTATTAGCATATGTTCAACTAAATTTTCAATGTCTTTGTTTTGTAATAGCCGAGTATGTATGTTTAAAGATACACATACATATAAATATATATATATATATATATATATATATATATATATATATATATGCAAATGGTTACCAATTCTAATACTAATGTTGATATGGAGATGTGAGGTGTACATGTTATTCGTTGACGCTTGCAATTCTACTTACTTTGATTTGCCTATAAGCTATTTCCGCTTGGAAATGAATGGTGCTGTTTAACCCAAGTCTCCCCGATTGAATGTCTGTAGGTATCCTTAATGACGCCATTATATATATATATATATATATATATATATAGTGTAATATTCAAGGATGCCGAATACCTATTGCAGACTCTCATTCAGGCGCATTTGTATTTGTTCAATTCCCACGGAACCCCACTGTGATTTATACTGCAGCTATGCTGAGCAGACATTTGTTACAATTTCCGGGAAAGAGCGTGTTATCTATCGTGATCAACAATTTGACCAAACCATGTCATCGGCTCAAGTCATTGGCCACGTTGATTTGTGACTTCATACTAGAAGTCACTTTCAAGCTTCTTCATTACTTTATTGATTTTATATTCAGTGTGAAACAAAAGTCTCACAGAAGGTTTCATAATAGAAAAATGTCTCCTCCTGCCAAACTCAATGAATCAATAAATATATTGTCCTACCAGCTAACTCTATCACAACTTCAGTTGAAAATAACTTATCTCAACTCAACATAAAATGTGTTGCTACTACATCCGAAACAAAAAAAAAAGACACAATTAGTCAATATTAAACAAAACAATAAACTACTAATCTTTCATCTATCACTTGTAATAACTTTCACAAAATTACTTAGAAACTTCAAGGAAACGAAATAAGATATTATACAAAAAAACCAAAGTGGGATTTTATAACACAATACATTAAATGAAGTACTTGCTCACCGTAACGAAACTGACTACAATTTCGACATAAAAAAATGTTATTCTGATCAAAGAAGAAAACTATTCACTAAGACGAAAATGTTTAAAGAGGGCTTTGATCGCAAAATCGTCCACAGTTCTTACAAAATTTCACCATTCTTAGCTGATATTCCATTATCAAAATGTGGGATATCTAATACCAAAAGAGAAGGAAACAAAAAGAAAAATAATTTAAATAAAATTTAAGACATTATATAGCCCCTCCCCCAAAAAAACAACTAAAATTCCCCATACCCTCCAATTGTATGCATATGTAGTCGTGCCAACGTAACAAAGTTAGCCTGAGCTATCCCGGTTATCAGCATATATATATATATATATATATATATATATATATATATATATATATATATATATATATATATATATATATATATATATATGGTGATAACGATTCCAATGGAATAAATTATGACCATGGAATATTAGTGTTTGTCTTTTTTATATATATATATATATATATATATATATATATATATATATATATATATATATATATATATATGTCTGTGTGTGTGTGTGTTTAAAATGAACATAACTAATTTGCAGAAGCCTAATTTTATAGGCATGTTATCTTGTTCGTAGGATGAGTCTAGGTTTATCAATATATTAATGAAATCATAAACATATTGCACACGCTAAAACTTGTTGCATGCGATACCTTAAAATAATACACGTCTTTGAAATACCATCAGTTTGGTGTCGTCAGGACTAGTATATTCAATGATTTCAACGACATAAAAAAGAATATTGAAATATTTTGACAGCTTTTTAATCAAAAGAAATCGGCTGTTTTAACAGATTTTTAATATTCAAAAGTAAATTATTTGCGTAAAATTCCAGCAAACAAAAAACAAAAAGAAAAAAAAATGCATGGCTCATCTAACATGACTTAATTAATAGTTAGATGTTGCTAGGTTATGGCTATTTGTGTATATACGGAATATCCTTTAAAAATACATACGGTAGACCAGGTTGCGTGATCGATAAATATAAAAAAGAAAATCACATTAACTTTATTTAACATGTAGCATTTTTTTTAATCAAATATCCCTGGGCAATTTTTATTTATCCTATTGAAGTAAAAACGCGTATTTTATAGGAAATATTTTAGGATGATTCCAAATATCATCATTTATGTATGTGTATATACCGGTCGTAACAGCAAAAGTTTCAAATTCTGTAAAAGCAAAATTGTCCAATTTTTAGATTAAGCTTTATCTTGTGTAAAGATCTCTTACTGGGACTCTTTGATGTTTTTATAGCTGTATTGGACTTTGAGCAACAAGAATTAATGAATACTCTCCAAGCTAAACAGAATTATCGTGACATCGATGATAAACGAAAATGACATGTTCATCATTAATTCATCATATATAACGATCATAGATAACGATCGGAAATTTATGAAGACTTGAAATAAATTTCAATATACAGTGGGGGGAAATAAATATTCGTACACATGAAATTCTTGGCATATTGTATTCAAATTCTTGATATTTTTTGGTGCTCTTCTACCAATTTGAATTTTCAAATATCGCCATAACTTCTCGATTGCGTTCAAGTCTGGGGACTGACTTGGCTATTGCAAAACATCAACGTTAATTTCAGCTAACCATTTCCTTGTAGATCTAGCGGTATGCTTAGGATCATTATCCAGTTGGAAAACCACGTCAGGATGTAGCCGAAGTCTCTCAACCGAACGCATTAAGTTGTCTGGCAGAATTTTCTGGTATCTTTCGGCATTCATCTTGCCATCTATTATTGATATTCTGCCACTACCATTTGCAGAAAAACAGCTCCAGATCATGATACTGCCACCACCAAACTTTACAGTTGGTAACGTGTTCTTTGGTAAATAGGCTTCACCGTCCTTCCTCCTCAAATGATTCCGATAATTATGACCAAACAGCTTTATTCTAGTTTCATCTGTCCATAGTAATTTTTCCAAAAACGAATATTCTTTATCCTTATGCTCTCTAACGAAGTTTAGCGTAGCATCCCTGTGTTGTTTCAAGAGAAGTGGAGTCTTCCTTAGGATGCATGATTTCAGACTGTTTTTGTGTAGTTCATTACTTATTGTACGCTTGTTTACTTTAATCTCTAATGCACGCAGAAGTTCCTGCAGCTCTTCTCGGTTAACCTGTGGATTTTGTTGGATCTGGCATTCTAATATCCTTGCTGATTCTAGAGAAATCTTCCGAGGAGCACCTGTTCGTCTTTGGTTTTCGACGCTGTTACGAGCTTTAAACCTTGCAATAAACGAAGGAATTGTAGTAAAAACAATATTCAGGTTGTTAAAAATCGTTCTGTAACTGTTCCCATTTTTCCAAATAGAAAAATGTGATATTTTTGTGAAATAGTCAATTCTTTACCTTTAGGCATTATTTGAACCTTCTCGTAAGACTAGAAATTGCAGGATGTTCTGATAATGGCTAATAGCGTTAACTATATTTACTGAAAACATTACTGGAACATTCTAGAATATACTTTTTTCACAATTAATTGATTATTTTATTCTGATAAATGATATGTACGAATACTTTTTTCACCAGTTAGAATTTAAAAAATGCATTACTTTATGTTAGAATAAGGATTAATTACGTTTATTATTATTTTTAATTGTATGTGCCTTTATACTTAAAATGTGCCGAGGTTTGTTTTATTTAAGGCTTTTACATTTATAAGAATACAATTTTTCAAGTGTATGAATATTTATTTTCCCCACTATATATATATATATATATATATATATATATATATATATATATATATATATATTCCAGGATCATTTTCTACTCTTGAATAAGATGATCTTCGCCCTCTTTAAACTTCTAACTTACTGTCTTGGAGTAACAATATGCTTCACAGGTTTCGCATACGAATGAATATTGTTAGCATTACTGAAGACCTGAATGTATTTTTCCTCTTACCATTGCTCAATTGAGAAGACAGTGAGGATGACACAAAATGATTTTAATCTGTTCTCTTTCTACCCGAATAACTCAGAGGTTTTTTTTCCAGGGATTCTTACAAGCAGTAGTGTCAAATCGGCTAAACTTATCTGAAAACACGGAAAAAAGAACTCTATTAATTTCGTGTTTCTTTTAGATATTAAACAATTATTGGGATGGGCAATTATGCTGTTACACGGTTTAGACAATTTTGCTGTTACAGCCTGTGAATGAATCGGAAAAACCTGCTTGCTATAAGCAATAATCATGCAGTAAAAGATGTATGCTGATTCCGAATATATATTCAGATATTTCTTCCCACTCCAGATGTTTCAAACATTCTTTGCAAATTTTCATGTTCAAGAAGATATATTCATATAAATAGATTAATATCTGTTTGAGCTAGCGGCAACGGGTTTATTCGTTTAAAATTTACAAACATTTCTAGCGTATCAAAAACGTGATACCTATTGTGATTTAATAAACAAGCTAGCAACATATCAAAATATGTTAAAAAGCAGTTCTTGAATTATCATATCGTTTTTTTTCAACGGATCAGTGTAGCGGAAGAGATAGTGTTAGTAAGTTTTCTGTAAGACATAACTAAGATTGAAACATACTTTCAAGGCCGTTTTAACCCCAACATGCTATATACTTGCGCCTGTTCCTTACAATTGGAACCGTAATCAATACACAATCTTGGAGTGTCTTTAACATTTCTAAATGTAAATTGAGCTTTTTTACTCAGTTCGGTTATATTATGTTGTCAACAAAATTTACCCTTACTATTATATGTTATGCTGATATTCTGAAGTGTTCTAAACACAACTCATTTCCCAATGAAAATAAAACATATCAAATATATTTTTTCTTTTTTAAGATATTTCGACTGAAATAGATTCCTGCATCATTCTTGTACAATTCAGGGAATGGATCAGTAAAATCAAACTGAGTTTAGAAGATAAGGTCATTGATAAAAGAATCGACTGCGATTGAGGGTAGTTGTTAAACACCAGAAAATGCTGCAAATGAAAAAAGGTTAACATATTAACTTAAGTCATGCCTATGTATAACTTCTTCATATCACCTCTCTATAATGGATAACATTCATGGCATTCAATTGGTTCACATGTGTTTACACTCTCAGATATGTACAAATTATTCGCAGATATACATTCGAGTGAGTGTTTCCTGTTGCTTTTAACGAATTCTATCAAACACCAGATCTTACAGACTAGCGCTACAGACTCATAATCATATAATTTTACCACATCACTTGAAGAATTTCAACCGCAGTAAGAACTACATTTGATTACATGGATCTGAAAAAGAAAGTAAGGACATAAAGTGGATGATTGTTTCTAACATTAGTTTAACAGAATAGGATAAAAAAAAAAACAATCATTACTAGAAAGCGCGATATGAACGAAGAGAAATTCAAAGTTATCGACTCAGCACTGCTGAATGAGCGCCGTGACAACTTAATAAATTAAATTGACATATTAAAATAAGACTTTCGAAGTACTTTATTAAAAAATAAATTACTTTACAATTTACTGTATTAAAATAATTAAAAACAAAAAGAATATACATTTCCTTTTGCATTTTTCGATTTACTTTATTAAAATAACTAATTAAAAACAAATGTTCTACTGAAATATTTTCATATGTCAATTTACTTTATTAAAATAAATTTCCTTACGATTTACTGTATCAAAAATAATTAAAAGCAAAAAAAAAAAGAACGTTTCATATTTTGCTTAATGCATTTTCAAATGCCTTATTTGAAGAAAAATATTGACTTATTACTGTTTTAATCCTTAATAAATTACTTTTATTCGGTTATAAAAATGTTACATCTTTCTGGTGCTGAGTCGTCTCGGCTATGAGTTGTCTCAGTCTTCAGTTGTCCTGGCACTCAGTTAACGGTGTTTAGTTGACGGTGTTCCGTTACCCCTTTTCACGCGATTGGATATTTTTCAAATAAATCTCTAACAGTGCATTCAATAAATGCCGAATAATCCCTCATAAAAACAAAATTATATAATCATTAATCTTTATTATGAAAATAGCTTGAATACTCTTAAGAAAACCTTAAAATTCTCAATGACTTAGCGAGAGGAATGTTGAAATTAAAATAGAATTAAAAGAATAAACATTGGCAAAGCAGGCAGGCATAGAAAGAAAAGATATATATATATATATATATATATATATATATATATATATATATATATATATATATATATATATAGTGTGACAACAAACGGTTCTTCGACAGGATGGGCAATTACTAAAAAGGAACACAATATCAATAAAAATTAAAACATTCTAAAATAAAACATGCTGAAAATATGGACGTCTAAATCAGAGAGTTTTTCCTGGGCAGCATCTGGTAAAATTGTGCTGGTGCTCCTCAAAAGAACACAAATTATAACTTATTTGCAACAGTTTATGTATGGCAAAGCTCTGCTCATTAATTCCTTTCTAATTCAAAAGACATTCATCAGTGGATCGATAATGATTTTTGTTGGTCAACCACGCGATTCTTACGCATAATTTGTGTCAATTCTTATCATTCGATAAACAATTCGTGTTTACATCTTCTGCAATGTCACAAAAAGCTACTCAATATTCACGGTCTGTTTCGGTAATCATTTGTCAATTTTCCAATACGTATCTTTAGGCATGTACAGTTGCATCTACCACAAGGAAAGTTGGTTCTTTGTGTCGTGCCAGAAGTTTTTTTCTCGCCTGACCTCATCCTTGAAATCTATAAATCAATCATTCATCCTTGAAGTCAATACAGCTGCCATATCTGGTCTGGCGCTCTCGCTGTCCATCTTCAGGGCATCGACAAAATCCAGAGACGGTTATCCAAGGTGATAAGTCATGGTCTTACCTCTCGTCTACAGTCACTTTCTCACAGACGTGATGTGGGTTCCCTCTGTCTGTTCTACAAGTTTTTTCATGGCAACTGCTCTGACGAGCTACTTTCACAGGTACCCCCAACTGCATGAATTTAAGCGTTTAAGGTTGACATCCCGGTTCTTTCACTGTTGAAATAGTTAAATGCAACAGCCTCTTCTTTCACACTTCCCAAGAGTGGAACTCCTTTCCTCCTAATTGCTTTTCTGATAGCTATAATCTTCAAATGTAATGTCAATTGACATTTTCTGATGCCCCGATTTTGAACCCCGATATCTTTTCCCCCAAACACTCCTTTTTACTCTTGGTCTCAAACTCTGTAACCTTTTGCGTGCATATACATCTCTGGATTTTGTCGAGGACTCGAGATAAAGTGCGGGCGAACAAGCTCATATAAGACAATATTATTCAATGCAAGGACAAATGGTTGATTTTTAGATTGAAGGATGAACTTAGGCGAGAAAAAAACCTTCTGGTGGAACAAATGAACTAACTTTCCTTTATTGATTCAATGTAGTTGTTCCACCTCAGGTCAGTGGAAAGCGTGAGTCCAGACAGGCGCAGTGAGGCGCTCTCGTGGAGTTGGGCATCAGCTATTGTGATAAAAGGTAGCGACTAAAGTCTATGGTCGGTAAATTTGAGCAATTTCGTTTTCGAGACATTGTCTCGTGTGCTACGTTAAATTCCCTTACACGCAAATCCCCTTGTGGATGTTAGGAAACCATCTATACTTGTGTTGAATTGCAAGACAAACAGTCTCCTATAGTCTTGGTTGGAAACCAGTTGACGGCAAAAATAACGGTAACCTACTGCGGGAAAATAGTCTGGCTTGTCAGGTTTGACTCGAAACAGGCAGGATCGTCCAAGCTTGTATTACGTATGGCATTTATTAGGTTGGTGCAAAAATAATGACGTAGTAATATCGTTTTTTGACGTTAAAAAATACGTCAAAAAACGACATTATTACGTCATTAATTTTGCACCAACCTAATAACAGAGTGATATGGCAATATATTTTTCTATATATGTGTTTATAAATCTATAATGAAGCGATTAAACACAATATTCTAGCGGGTTTTTTTATGAGATACTAAATACTTCTGAATTGGAACCGTTACCCAATGCCATACTGAAATTGAGAACCGCGTATTTACTTTTTACATATGTATGTCCCAATAGACAAATGCTTTTACGGCATGATTCCCGACTACGGAATTGCGCCTGTTAGATATTCTTCCAATAATACTTCTGTTAGGATAATATTTCAGAATCTGCTACTTCGTTTGAACTACTTAACAGTGTGTACATATGCATGAGTGCCTGGAAATCAGGGTGGGGAGATACAGGTGGGCATAGAGTGAGACATTTGGAATTGCTGTATATGACTGATTCTTTACGCTAACATAACTTATAGAAAAATTCACTGCTGCTCAATGAGCAGAGGTTTCAGTTGTCAAATAAAAAAATTCTAGCTCGATAGGAAATGAAAGTAACGATCTTTTATTTGACAGACTTGAATTCATATTGACTTATCTATGCTGCAGGCTTTCAAAATTTTATTGAAAAAGCTGAATAAATATGCAAGTAATTGTAATTGTAATAAATTCGTTCACTAATTTTGAAAATTTGTAAGTAATTACCGACTAGGGCACCTCGATCTGGTATAATGTTTTAGCCACATTGTTTCCATTATTTCTAATAATGAGTTGGGTGCTCGCTGGGTGAGAATTACTTAAGGTTTTCAGCTAAAGTAAATAATATACTATGAATCAGTATTTTTGAAATGTTATCGTGCTTAATTTTGTATTTCTGACTATCAAATAAATTTATGATGTGAACCAATATTCGTTGAGATGAGGAAATTGGTTTATGAATATTATATAACTAATATGGATTAATAATTAATGTTTCACCATTCCTAAGAAAGAAATGGTCATTAATCCAATCAAATAGAGCATTTTCAAATTTGAATTAAAAAAAACCCGCATATATTAGCAAAATTATATATATATATATATATATATATATATATATGTCACAAATTATGAAATGGAGAAAGTCCAACAATTATTTGAAGACATTTTTATGTTTATACATTCATTTTGTAGATACACATATTTAAGTAAATGCTCTGTTTATAAAAAAGCGTATTAAATAATATTTTTCATAGATTCAGGCCGGTAAATGTTGTTTAATACTGTTTATTATAAACATAGCATTTACTTAAATTATTTGAATCTATGAAAAGAATGTATAAAATGTCTAAAATATATATATATATATATATATATATATATATATATATATATAAAATATATATATTATATACTAGCTGTTGGCCCGGCGTTGCCCGTGTTTGATTCAAAAATCGTACGACAGCAATCATTTCATTTACTAAAAGGAGTTCCCTATTCGTTTAAGCCAGAATATTTCTCACTCTTATTAAAGAAAATCGCCGCAAACTAAATGAAAACTGCCTCTAGAAGCATGAAAAAATCGATTATTTAGATGCGGCCGTGCATTCGTTACACACACACACACACACACACATCCTGCTTTATATATATATATATATATATTCTATTGGGCACTTTTTAAATTTTAGCTTTTGGTAGGAGAAAATTATTTTGATTGTGGTAGATGCTATTTTCAGTACCCTAATTATTTTAAAAGATGCTTTTGTCAGTCCCCTAATTATTTTATATTCAATGTTTTGGGGATTTTTTATGCATTTCCCCAAAGCAAGTCAAAGTGCCATTATCAAAAAAGGGTTATGGAGAGTGAAAATGAGAAAATATGGGTATATATATATATATCGAAGAAAGGAAAAAGAACAAAAACGCAACAAAACATGGTGGCTGATGTTGCATTTAAAATTTTCATGATGGTATTTATCAAAAAGCAATGAGAACAATGGATTCCGATATGGAGAAGTGTAAAAAAGAAACTGTTAGAAGGGCGGTTACATTTAACTATTTCAATAGTAAAAAGTTGGGACCTATATGCCGATCTAGTAGTACACTTAAATTCATGTAGTCAGGACACCAGGAAAAATGCTCATCAGTTTGGTAGCCAAAAAATATTTGTAGAAAAGACAGAGGAAAAACATCATTCTGTGATAATTTGCTCAAGTCAAGCTAATTCAGTACCGATTACATTACAGATCCTAACTTTAGAAATGCTTGAGAATATTGCAGTAAGGGAAGGTAGGGGAAAATTTTATAGATAAAACTTTAACTGCGCAACCAGTTATAAAATCATAGAAATGCAATCTATGTTGTTATTCATTTAAACATCATCATTTAATAGTAATAAAAAAAATATATATAATATATTTAAAGTAATAATAATAGTCATAAAAGTAATAGACATATACACACATATACAATACACACATATACAATACACACAAACATATATACAATGCATATATATAAACTTACATAGTTACAAACCTAATATATATTTTTTCAGTGTCTGATGCAAAATAAATGTCTATTTTTAAGACTATATAAACTCATTTTAAATTTTCTTCCAGGCATAGTTTTATCTGTTTATATATATATATATATATATATATATATATATATATATATATATATATATATATATATATTAAGATCAAATATAGATAGGAATGCAAGAGAATGATAGGATAACTATCAAATAGGGAAATCTTTATAAAACTGACATGCTTTGCTTTTATTAAAGATGAGATGAGGAGGTTTATTTTCTACGAGGGTCGGCCAGGTGAAGGTGAGAGGGGGAGCACGTCGCGGTGTTTACTCGGATTAATATGGGGGACTCGGGCGCATACACTCGGACAGGGACCAAAATTCCCCTCTCGTGGTGTAAGAAATCGGCTGTGTTTATATCAGCTGCTGTTAGCATCGTAGCTGGTTGGCAATATCTTTTGGTTGATGACTAAAACTTAACTTTCGCATTTTGACTGTACACATGGTTTTCATTGGACACCATGTGTATTTAAAGTAGTTTCCGGTTATTATTTTTAGTTAGGAGTGCTTGTGTATGTTTAGGTTCCATTTGATTACTTTTTGTGTATCGTTCTCTGAAAAAAAAAAACTTCACGCTTTTTTCACCGGAACTTAACGGCATTTGGACGTTTGAGTTTTTTTTTTATTTTACTTCCGGAATGGTTAAAAATTCCATTTACCGTGCTAAACAAATGTGTTTTTTTAAAATTTTGGCACTGTCAGAACCACCGCCGGGTAATTTTAAACAAGTCCTTTGAAGTTTTGTTGAAATCGGTTTGAAAAATCATAAAAAAAAAAAAAAAATATATAAACGTACAGGCACACATACACAATCTGCGTTTTTTATAATAAGTATATATATATATATATATATATATATATCTCTTATTGTTTGCCGGTGATAATAAAATACTGCTCAAGTATGATAACAGACTTGTAATTTATATTATCCATAATAATGCAATATATATTTTTGCCTTTCGAGTAGTACTGATTTGAGTTTCATGAACAAGGTAGTTGTCGTGTTCTGATAGACAACTAAATAAAACATCAGATATTTGCATTTTGCATGAAAATTAGATTTGTGCTTCCGTTGGAGAAAAAAAATATTTCTCCTGGGAGAAAGTTTGTCTTTTATTATGAAACCTGTCTCATGACAGTGAAATCTTTTTTTTTTTTTTTAAACATTCCTTTGAATTTGACATTTCCAAATGTACCAACGTAAAATGTAGATATGAGACGACGTCTGTAATTTCTCACTGCGACGTCGCACAGACTGAGGACATATCTGAATGTACGGGGAGATTTTTTTTTGCTTTTTTTTTCATTTTGTGACGTACGGTGGCCCTTAATAATAAATTTCACATCAAGACTCCAATGTTAAATAAAGCAATATTTAATTACAACCGCAAATAAATACTTAACAAGAACAAAGAAGTATAAGTTAATCAAATATATTTAACGGTTTGATTAAATACCTTGTTAGTAGCGAGGATCGGCTTAATGTCCGAAAAATTCTAAATTAAAACCCAATTATTCGACTAGATAGTTCCACATAATAATCACTCAATAATTCCACAATAATCACAGCAGTCAGTAGCCTGACACCGCTATTTATACAAATGGCGAAAAACATGTAGTCATAAGACCGGAATATCATGCTAAAAACTAGGCAGTTACTCATTTACTTCCTATGTGACACTCCCATAAAACACATTCTATTTCACGGAGAATATATATATATATATATATATATATATATATATATATATATATATATATTTCAATAATATATATGTGTGTGTGTGTGTGTGCACATTCGTGTTTGTGCATGTGTGTGCACGCTTGTGTGTGTGTGTGCAAAACATACAAAGAACAGAGACAGTAAAATTCCACAGTTTTTGACATTTCACTTTAAAATAATAGTAATAATATATAATCCAGTATATATATATATATATATATTCTCAATATATGATGTGTGTGTGTGTGTGTGTATGTGTGTGTGTGTGTGTGTGTGTGTGTGTGTGTTGTGTGTTTTATATGGTTGTATTATCTATCCATCTCTAAAATACAAAATATTGATATAATCTTAAATATATATATACATATATATATATATATATATATATTTTTATATATATATATATATATATATTCCATGACTAGTTTCATGACAGAATTGAATAGACACCAAGATAAAAAATTTCTGATTTTGTTTTAATCAACCAAGATAAATTAAAGCTTATATATTTTGTTTAAAATTGCAGATAACAAAAATGGAACATGCCATTTCACCAAAAGAGCATCAGACCGATTATCCTTTCCATCACAGAGGACGTATCGTGGGCCAACATGAACTGGTCTTAGTCAAATGAAAATATCTGAAATTCTTTCAATAATCAAACATTCTACTGTTAATAGAGCTGATCCACACAATTCACCATGGGTAAAGATATGGGCTGCAATTTGGTGTGATGGTCGCTCAGAGCTTATGGAGTGTAAAGGAAACATTAATTCAACCAAATATGTTTCTATATTAAAGAAAGGGCTCCTTCCTGGATTCTCAAGGAGCAGAATAAGCAAAGTTGACTCCCTATTTGCTCCATGTCACACTGCTCAAGCAACGCAAAAATTCAGGAAGACAAAATGGGATCAATAAAAACTTCCATTCAAAATCAATCCCGGATATTAACCCTTGTAAACACCTTTGGGGCATATTATATCGAAAACTCCGCAAAAAGAACAGGAAACCATCTTCTAAGCCCGAACTTTTAGGATTATTGCGTCAAACATGGCAAGAAATCCCTCAAGATGATATTCGTGAACTCATCGCTAGCATTCCTAGAAGGGTCCTTGCATTAAAAAAAGGAAAAGGGATGTTAATCAAGTATTAGTTATTAAATTTATGACCATTTATAATTAATCTGTATAAATTAGTTGTTTAATGAAATAAACGAAACTCTGTGAGTGTCTATTCAATTCTGTCATGTCTGTATATATATATATATATATATATATATATATATATATATATATATATAGTTATATATATATAGTTATATATATTTCGTTGGATAGATGTGAAGCTGTGACCCTGGATTTCACGCTTTAACGATCGTCAGACAAACTGATCAATGTTTTAAAAATGTGGGTTTATGTAGATTGCGTGTTTGGTGTTATTGTGGAAGTGGTGGGGAAATTTTGTCGTTTTGTCATTCATCGTACTAACACAAACATCGATGTATGCAAACACATATACATACTTGGTCGTTCATCAGGACTCATAAATATATAAACATATGTGGGCAGTTTCAATCTATAACCATGTATTCAACAACAGGTGTTATATCTATACATACGCATTTGTATGTTGAAATTTAAACATTGGAAGTGTGGCGGAAATGTCTCCTTACTGTATACATGTCATATTATGTTTTTTCCCGCTGAAAAATATTTCCTCACATGTATGTATATGCGTGTGGTGAAAAAGTAGCAATAATATCACACAAACCGCAAAAGAACTTACTAAACAAAAATCAGAGATAATCTCCAAATGTAGGCATGAGAACAAGTACCTATTATCCGAATTCATACCAAACGGATAAAACAGACAAACCACCAACAATCACAATTTAATTTCAAGATACCATCAAAATAATTGCATCTATCATTATTATAATTGCACCACCGATAGTAATCACTTTTACTACAATACCTTTTAACTAACAATATTATCATTACCACCAACACACAGCACCATCACTTACACATCACACACACTATTAACATATAAATCCACTACAATCTTTATTACTCCCCCAGCATATTTAATACCTTAAAACAATATGATCAGATATAATTTCCATATGTAACCATGAGAATAAACACCTATTACCAGGCAGCTTTAATATAATAACAATAATAATTTGGTAATTAAAAATTAAAAATTATAGCAATCTCCAACTACCATAATTTTACACAGAATATCTATTATCAGGATTTATACCAAAATAAATTAATACATATAACAAAATAAAAATAAAAAAAAAATAAAACACCAACAACCACGTTTTAGTTCAAGCTACCACCACTATAACTACATTCATGGTTTTATCATTCTCCCCCCCCACCACCGTTACTAATCATTTCTACCAATTTACAATTTCTACCAATTTACAATAACTATTAGCTAACTATCATTTTCTCCAATCCCTTGAAACATTACTATCACATCATATCATATAGACCCATTATTAAATTGAACTACCCTCTCACCCAGAACATTGAATATTAAACTAAACATCACCATATAAATTAACCAATAAATTTCTACCTGTTACATATACACAGTCACCAAAAACAAACAAATAACCAGCTTTAAATATAACAAATAAACCCCCAGTTTTTTTTCAAAAATTTAAAAATAAATATAAATAATAATAATTTTTACCTATCATAATTTTACACAAACCCCACCACACGCATATACATACATGCGAGGAAATATTTTTCAGCGGGAAAACACATAATATGACATGTATACAGTAACGAGACATTTCCGCCACACTTCCAATGTTTAAATTTCAACATTTCAACATACAAATGCGTATGTATAGATATAACACCACCCCGTATACATACATGTGTCATAGCCAGAAACTGCCCACATATGTTTATATGTGTATGAGTCCCGACGGACGACCAAGTATGTATATGTGTCTGCATACATCGATGTTTGCGTTAGTACGATGAATGACAAAACGACGAAATTTCCCCCACCACTTCCACAATAACATCAATACACAATCTACATAAACCCAAATTTTTTAAAACATTAATCAGTTTGTCTGACGATCGCTAAAAAGCGTGAAACCCAGGGTCACAAACTCACATCTATCCAACCAAATATGTTAGCTCTATCTCTGATATTGAGCGCTTTCTAACTACAGCGCATATAATATATAAATAATTATTTTTCCTTATATTTATTTATATACACTTTTCACACACACACACAGACACACACACACACACACACACACACATATATGTATATATATATATATATATATATATATATATATATATATATATATATATACGTCGCCTAACGATTCCATCTAGAATGAAACAGACGGTCGCCTCTAAGTGTTGACTTTTATGTTCAATTTTATATTTACACACGCTCTATCTCTGATATTGAGCACTTTATCCCATAAATATAGCACATCTTAAGCCTATATTTCTTCAGTTATATATATATCATTTATATACATACATACATCACATAAATATGTACATATTCTATACATATACACACATATATATGTATATGTGAGATATATGCATAAATGACAAATATACATCATGTACATATATATATATATATATATATATATATATATATATATACTTTCTAATAAGTACCGCGCATATAATATATAAACAATTATACATATATATATTTATTTATATTTATATACCCTTTTCACACACACACGTACACACACACACACATATATATATATATGATGTAAGCAAACAAGTAGCATAGGCGGGAAAATCGGTCGTCAAAAACATCACATTTTAATGTAGTTTTATTTTCATTTTATTTCGCCTCGATCTTCCGACGTTCCGAATTCGTGTAACAATGTAAGTTTCAAGCGACGGAATGACAAAACACGGAACCAAGCTATGTTTTCGAGACGACATATTCCGGAAGAATTTTGACAAGTGAGACATCAACCAAACTCAGGTAATTCTACGTGACATGGCACAGTATTTCCTTCCAATCTCACAGACACAAAACACGGCAAATATTTCTGTAGATCAGCGGGAATATGAAAATATTGCCTGAATAAGTTAAAAGAAAATGAAAATTATATTTTTCAATTGTTCATCATCTTTACAATGAAGTTGAATAAAACTTTAAGTTATTTTCATCGTATAGTCTGCCTTGTTTTACATTTCATTCTTTTTTTATTAAATCTTTTTACTTGTGAATGGTTTTCGATAGTAATTTATTTGTATCTTGTGTAGACATGTACCTTTATTTTGCAAAGTATTATATCTGCTGAAAAATCAGAAGCATATCGATCCTATGAATATATCGATGCCTGTTCTTCATTCATTTAAATGTTGAAATGTGAATATATAAATTCTTTATAGGTAGAGTTTGCTATACAAAGAAAATCACAAAGCAGAAATAAAATTTTCTCCTTGTTGAAAGTAGAATAATCATTGTAATATTCAAGTTACATTTTCCTTAAGGGAATTTACTCGATGAACTGGCTGATTATATTTTAATGTTATTTGCGCACAAGATATATTGAAACAATTTTGTCACTCCGTATGCTTTCGATGCTTGAATATTTTTCTTTTTCAAGAGACGTCTAATTATTATTTCCATTTTTATCTAGTAAAATGATGAGATGGGAGTGATCTTGACATTGAGGTCTATTTCTATTTTTTTCACCTTCAATAAATCTAAGCTTTCCTAATTAGGTTATCTGTATCCAAACGTCTAATGTCATGAACCAAATACAAGTGCCGCCAATAATATTTTTTTTTTATTTCTCCCTGGTGAGGTACATATTTGGTACAGGAGACTAATAATGTAGATGCCGTGTGCCCATTCGTGTATGTACATACACAGATGACTCTTTCAGTTACATGACACCTGGAAGCATAATTTGTCAGTCTTGATAACAGACATGCAGCAATCTTTACGTTTTTTAGGTAGATGTCTGCCTTTTGGTTTTATTTCTTACTCTTCTTCTATCGGTTTTCTTCATTATATATATATATATATATATATATATATATATATATATATATATATATATATATATATATATATATATATATATATATATATATATATATATATATATATATATATATATATATATATATATATTAAAAAAAAGTGTTAATCATAACTTGAATCAATTAGCAATATTAATGCAATTATTGGGAAACCTCTTCGCTAGTAGACATAATTATAAGCATTATACTACTAATAATCCACTATATGATGAGATCCTTATGTATAAAATGGATATGGTGTATTTTTTAATCCAGCTAGTACTTTCGAATGCTTCACGCATTCATCTTCGGGCTTTAATTTTTCCTTCAGAATCAAAACTAGAAGACGAAATAAATATGTTTTTCTGACCGAAAGATGTTTTTAAAAATGAGCTATTTATTAACTGTTATTTAGTGTTGGAGCGTGCGTGATTAACTCTTTGTAATATAAAATATATGCTGCCTATTTTATTATATATATATATATATATATATATATATATATATATATATATATATATATATATATATATACGGACGTCTAACTACACTGATTAATTTAATGAAACTAATTTAAAAAATACACAACATTAAATTTCTAAATAATGAAAAATTATTAAACCATAGGCAGGAGCTAACGGTTTTTTGCCGACATCAACAAACTTTCGCATTAAATAATTAGCATTAAAAAAATCCCATAGAAAAATAAAAGTTTTAAAAGCTTAGCCAATTCATTAAATAGGAAAAAACATTTTTGTAGTCGTCAAAAAACGTAAAAAAAAATAAATTGAAATTCAGTGCAATACGATTTGTCTATAAATCAGCCACTTGAATAAACAAATAAATAAATAGATAATCAGATGGACAATAATAAAAAACAATCCTCCCGACACATAACGACTTGTAGGCGCGCCATAAATATATCCCTCACTGGGAACCAACTAAAGGGTGACCGCAAACATAGATACCCTACCCAACCTTAGCAAAACCTCTCAGAAGATGATGAATCTATTGATAAGAATTAACTCTCTGACCACTTAACGAAGGAAAATAGTCTAGCCACTCCCACAATAACGAATTTTGTAACGGACCATGCCTAAAGACACACGTAAACCGAGAGATAGCTTATTCCTAAAATTTCGCTTGATGATGAAACGGGACTAAACACCTCAATTCAACTTAATTTTAATAATTATTTGGATGGTTTCGGCTCTCGTTTTTGAAACATGATAACTCTTATGTAGCGAAGAAATCATATTTTTAAACAATATATATATATATATATATATATATATATATATATATATATATATGTGTGTGTGTGTGTGTGTGTGTGTGTGCGTGTGTGTGTGTGCATAAGTGTATGTGTGCTTTTGGAGAAAGAATTATGATCAAATGGACTAAAATTCGGGCTAAATTTAAGATTACATTGATCGGACTGTATATGCTCATGAGCAAAAAGAGTGATAGAAATTTTAAAATATTGTTTTTATACGTGTTTTGCTTGTATAATTCTACCATACTAAATATATATATATATATATATATATATATATATATATATATATATTTAAAGTTTTTTAATTTATATACATTTGTCGATTTAATTTTTATTCTCTTTCGTTTCATTTTTTACAACTGCACATGCTCTCTCTAGCGAATATGAAACGCTGAGAATTTTAAAAATAATTTTCAATATGTGTTTTGGCGATAAAATCTACCATATTAGAAATATATTTTTAAGTATATTTTCATTGTTTTTTTTTTAATATGAGTTTTTGGCATATATATCCTAGTCAATTTCATTTATATTCTTTTTCGTTTTATTTATCAATAATATTACTCCATTTCGATTGTTCTGACTGTTGTACTCTTCTTTACTGCCACACGCACGACGTTTCAACCGTTGGAAGCTCTGGCATTCTTCAGGTGATATTTTTTGAATTTCAAACCGAACACTTTATTGTGTCCACGTGGTTTGATTGTATTTAATTCCACCTCCCATGCATTTTGATTTAGTGTTTTAGTTAATTCCCCTAGATGATTAACCCGTTTTTGTCGCCTCCACTTTGGGATTGAACTCACAACACTTTCGGTCAATTCAAAGTTTCGATCAAAAATCCAGCGTCTTTTTCTTTTGACTTATGTTTCGTCGAGGACATTACTGAATAAATATTTTACCAGAGCTCAGTTCAGCTCATTTATCTCGAGCTATATGTATTAACGTCCCTTATTGTGTTCATTTCAATTCTCCCATAGCTAAGGAAATTGTTTGTAGATTTTTGTAATCTCTCATGTGTTCTGATTAATAAGTTTTCCGTATTTTCTAACGATGTCTGCTGCCTATTATTTCAAATTCATTCCACAACTGTATTGATCTAACTTTTCTCTCCATATGCTGTCAGCCACGCCTGATTTTTCTATTCTTATACTTCTTGTCACAGCAAGTATTTTTTGTTTCCATGTTTTATGTAATTTCTATTGCCTGTTCGATTTAGTTTATTTTATCTATAATGTCTGGTAAAATAAAACCATGTGAATACATTAATAGAGCATTATCATTATATTGGAAGTATGCTGAGTGCTTAGATAAAATATTTTGGAAAGGATTACATTCGAAAAATTCTAAGAAAATACATGCCATCCTTAAAGTTCGTGGCTAGTAAACAAAGATTTTCTTTATAAAAATTATTGTTGAATTCTTGATGAGATGACCGCTTTTTCATATTTTAACAATTGGTAGATAAGGTTTTATTTTTGATTGGGTTAGATACCATTTTAAAAAGAAGTAAGCATTTATTGACAAGGATGTCGTTGTAATGTGATTTTATATCTAGACTGACTATGATATTTGTGTCCCTTAGTTTATTCAAATACGTTGCCTGAATTTTTTATGTCTACTAGGCTGATAGTTCAAAGGAGAATGCTATAAAATATATCTCTTGAGTTTCGAATGTTTACGGGGAGCGCAGCCAATACATGAAGTAATTGGGCGAAATAGGAAGCCTGTTTTGTTTGCTTTAGGGAAACAATAAAGTTGGGGTATTCTAGGTTGATATACTATTAATTTCTACCATGATTTGTCATTATTTTTAATCATTTCCCTAAATCTTTGTGTTTCAGTAATTATTTTCTCTTCATTTATTATTTCATATGTGACACTGTCTTTGCGTACGAAATTACATTTAACACTGTGTCTTCTTATTCGTGCTAATAATCCCACTCTCTCTTCCGAGGAAGTAATGTAGGTTTTCTATTATTGCAAGATTCCTGAGTTCATTTTAGCGCCCCTATAGAAAACGTCTGACAATGATGTTTTTTTAAAGCGACAGTGATCATTTTTTTGAAGATTTTGCTAAATTCTTGTCGTTTCGTTATTGATTTTTACTATTGAGGGTTTTCAGATTTGTCATAGTTCTTTCCGATAATACATACATACATACATACACACACACACACACACATATATATATATATATATATATATATATATATATATATATATATATATATGCCCTCTATATATATATATATATATCTATATATATGCCTCTCTCTATATATATATATATATATACAGTCAAACTGATTTTTTCTACATTCATCAATGCAGATAAGAGACAAGAGAAACCATAAGCGTTGCCTTCAGTGACGACATCGTGATATTAATGTTTTGTTATATATATATATATATATATATATATATATATATATATATATATATATATATATATATATATATATTAATCAGTTTCACCCCAAACCAAGTAATAAATAAACAACGATACAAGGTGTTTACTAGGTGTGGAAGAATTAGGAATATGAACATTACTAATGAGTGGGAAGAGAAAAGAGTAAGCAGATGGACACTATATAGGGATCGACATTACATTTACATTATTCAGACTATTGTCCTCATCTTTATTGCGATATTTACCACAATATTTCGGGCATTGCACGTTCCGGCCTTCTTCAGGTAGTAGGAATGTCGAACTGAATCTGAAATGTAGACAGATACAGATATTAAATTACAGTTACGTTTTTAGTGATTAAATTTGGCTGGAAAGCATGGTTCCGGAAGGGTGTTCCACAATCGAGTAGTGCGAGGAAAGAAACTGTTAGAGTAGAATTCACAGCTACATCTAGCCAGCTAAAATGTATATTGACGCCAGTCTGGTACTACCCTTAATTTTAAAAACGTCCAGGTACCTTAGCGAAGTGTTCACCCGAACAAGTACCATGAGAGTATTTATAGAAAAGAAACAAAGAGGCAACATTACGGCGGTGGGAAAGTAACCGAAGCTGAGCCGCCAGATCGTGACCGATCACATTGGGGTGTCTTAGTTCAATTTTCTCACAGAACGAAGGGTAGATGTATATGTATACAAAAAACATTAATATCTCGAGTTCGTCACTGAAGGCAACGCTTATGGCTTCTCCTGTCTCTTATCTGCATTGATGAATATAGAAAAAATCAGTTTGACTTGATGGTTTTCGATGCATAACACGATTTGTCTAATCATTCTTATCTGACAAGAAAGACAAAATATATATATATATATATATATATATATATATATATATATATATATATTATTTTTAAAGTCGCGATTCCTCACAAATGATCTTGTACATTTAAAGATATTTATCAATTCTTAAAAACAATATTATGCAACCGAATAACTAAAAGATAAATTCCCATGAGCACATTCATAATACGTTCATAGTTTTGAGGTTCAGTTTTATATGACAAACATTGATGCCCAGCGTTGCGTCATAACAAAACAATTACTATGGCCTTTTGACATTCGAGTAGATTCATCAGAGCCCAAAGTTGCAGGGAAATTTATTGAAGACAATGTCTTCAGTCTTCAAACGCGAAATGTGTACAGAGTCAGTAGGTTAACTTTCCTTTAAGAAGGGACTGCCTTCAAGAATATTCTATAGTGTTCATAATTCGAAAATGTAGATATGTTTTGCACTCCTTCACTTCTGTTTATTACTACAAGTCGCAAAATAAAATATCGACATTTTGATAAATTACCCCAGGTGAGGTAACTCGTTATTAAAGAAAAGTTTTCTATTTTTATTTATATGCTCTCTCTCTCTCTCTCTCTCACTCACTCACTCACTCACTCACTCACTCACACACACACACACACATAAAAACACACACTGTAATACAATATAGTAATACTTTAATATAATAAATTTTACGGACTGATTTCAATAGAAAATTAACTTGATATGTTATTACCACTATGTCAGCTAAATCTAACCTATCGAGAATCTGTGTCTGACTGGGGCAAGAAAGGTCTTGTGAACTTTAATGCCTCCAAAATGAAACTGCTCTCATTTACCCACCATAGAGTACCTTCCCTGCCTTCTCTCAGATTGGCCGATGCCCAACTCAACAAGAGCGTTTTTCTGCGCCTGCTTCCTTACGCTTTCCACTGACCTGAGGTGGAACAACTACATTGAATCAATTGCTTCACCTAAGGAAATTTGGTTCTCTTTGTCGCGCCAGAAGGTTTTTTATCGCCTGAGTTCATCCTTCAAACCTACAAAGCAACCATTCATTCTTGCATTGAATACTGCTGCTATATATGGCCTAGTCTCCCCGCTGTTCATCTCAAGGTCCTCGACACTGTCCGGAGACGGATATGCAACGTGATAGGCCCTCATCTAGTATCTTGTCTACAGTCGCTTTCTCACAGACGTGCCGTGGCTTACCTCTGTCTCTTCTATAAGTATTTTCACGGCAACCGTTCCAAGGATTTGGCTTCACTATTTCCCAAACTTCATGAGTTTAAGCGTGCTACTAGCCTGGGAGCTCGTTCCCATAACTTTCACTGTCGAAACAGTTAAATGTAACCGCATCTTCTGCTCAAACAGCTTTTTATCTAGCACTTCCCATGAATGGAACTCATTTTTTATTTTGTTCCCTGTTAGCTATAATCTTCAAATATTTAAAGGTAATGTCAATCGGCATCTTCTGATACCTTGATCGTCATCTCCGTCCCTCCCTGTGTCTTTTCCTCAAGCACTCTCTTTACTCCTGCTCTCAAATTATGTAATTCGTGACGTGCTAGTGCCACTCCTTCCTTGCCTAGAGTGATATCTTTAAAAGAAATACACGCTTTCATATGAATACAATACCAGTTTATATTTATCGGTTATGCTTCATGATTTACCAATGATATATTCAGTTGTTATAGAATATAACTGAAACGTTATTGGAAACTAATATGTAATAACTACAAAATATCCCATTAGTGATTATTACGAACTATTAAGAATTATGTATATTTTTATATCTATGGAGATGCTGGTAAGTATAGGAGCATAGTTGTCAAATTAATAGTCCTAGGTGTTACGATAAAGTACATTCGGCATTAGCGTCTCTGATCGGGAAACTGGAGGTCTTAAAGAGCATGGGACAACCCCTTAATTACTGTTGTTCCTAAGTCCACCTTCATCCGGGGTGGTAGCACCTGTTAGACCACTAGCATATAGTGAACCTCACCACCAAAAAAAAAAAATATATATTATGAAATTAAAAAAAATAAACATTTCTATGAAAATAATTAGCAACTGTATATTTTTATATAAAAAAAAATGTTCAAAAATACATACTTCGGGTAAAATTAAAAACACAGCTCACTTTCTAAGCCACTGTAGCGACTTCACACAAATCCGTTTAAAATACTACCAAACAACTAACATGAAATAACTGTTTTATGTCATTAATCTATATAATATCCTACAATTTCTTGAAGAATTCAAGCTGTATTCCAAAATGAAACTTAAAAAAATACACAATATATATATATATATATATATATATATATATATATATATAAAACACTTCAGCGTCACTAGCAATTATGTCCAAACAAATCTGTACATGCACGAAAGCGGAGTATCATCTACCATGTATTCAACTGGGAAAGCAGAACAACATGTTTTATTACTTCCAACTCCAAAGAAAATTTAATTTCGGTATTAAATGAGTTAATATTGTGTGAAATATACAAAACACTCAATCATTATTAAATTATTCTTAATAAAAAAATAACAATTTCTTTTATGATTGACTAAGAAAATAAAAGAAACATTGATTCCCAAAATCAGTAAAAAAAAATATCTCGTCTAGATTTGAATCAATGAACATTGAAATAATGACTGTGGGGTACAAATCTTATCTGCAGTGTCGATATAAATATAAGGAAAAGTCAACAACATAAACATTATTTGAAGTAGAGCTGTATATGCCGCATATTTCATCACATAAAATTCACTCTCCCTACTCAAGAATGCTTTCTCTCAAATGACTCAGTTCACTCCAGTGTTCAAGCTATTGAGCAGCTCGGTTTAAGATCAAGTTTATCCATTTCATTATCTTGTCATGCTAACTTAATCGCTGCGATCACCAGCTTCCTTTTTCATCAACTAACCCTTCAATAGATATTGTTACTGGCGATACAGAATCCAAAAAAAAAAAATATTGTATCAGATAAACGAAAATACATCACTTTCAAAAGTTAGAATGAATATCGCATGTAATTTTTGGAGAAAATAACGATAGAATCAAGATGTTGATGTTCAACACTACTTCAAATAAAAGGTTAGGAAGGAAACCCCAATCAATACTAGAAAGAGCGATAACATTTACTAGATATGAAAAATATATTTTCATAAAAAGAAAGATTTTGTAGATCAAAACAGACATTCATAATGGCCTCGAGATCAATGTATGATGAATGATTCTTTGTAAGTAAATGGCGATTTATGTGACCATATTACTATTTATGAGGTGGCAATTAGAGTCTTGACAATTGTGTTCAGAGGGGTTTATAACTGTCTGAGAACTGTTAGAAGTCTATTAATCACGAATGACATATTTTGTTATTCTGAAAGGTTTCCACCATCTTTATAAATGTCAGTGTCTAGCTTATAAAATCCAAGCCATAAAGCAGTACAGAGAAAATCCATGTGTTACGTTATTGTGAATCTATATTATTTCTCCTAAAGTCTCTCTCTCTCTCTCTCTCTCTCTCTCTATATATATATATATATATATATATATATATATATATATATACCCGACAAAATATATACCGATGATGTCCTAAAAGAGGTAACGCATTGTATGCAAACTTACATTTTTTCATATTTGTTTCACATGAAATTGTACATGACACGCACACACACACAGAAATACAGACACAGGCACACGCACGCAGGCACACACACACACACACACACCTACACACACATACATATATATAAATTATGCATCGCTATCTTAAATATATCAATATCTATCTCTATCTGTCTCTCTATATCTCTATATAACTATCTATATATCTGTAAATGTCGTTATATCTCTCTGTATATATCTCTTTCTATATCTATTTCTCTCTCTCTCTCTCTCTCTCTCTATATATATATATATATATATATATATATATATATATATATATTCTATATCTATTTTCTCTATCTCTCTCTATATCGCTATATCTCTGTATATATATATATATATATATATATATATATATATATATCTGTGTGTGCGTGTGTGCGCGTGCGCGTGCGCGTGCGCGCGCCTGTCTTTGTGTATAGTTTAGTGTGAGTGTCAAATTTCTGAGATTTGACAATTGTATCGCACCAAATATTCAGGCGGGAAGGACCAGATGGCCTAGAAAATCAACAATTGAAATATTTTGTTTTATATGAAATCAATCACTGCAGACTGGCACTAGAAGTAAAATCGATATTCATACAAAAAAAAAGAAAGTGGGAGATCAACAAACCAATATATTGATCGATACGTAGATTGTGTAAGCAAAAAACTTTCCTCAGAGATATATATTCATGAACACACCTAAAACGTATAACCAACGCACCTGCACGCAACAGACACACGCGCGCGCACACACAAATACAGGCACACACACAGAAATATATATATATATATATATATATATATATATATTTTTATTAACAAATGTAAAATAAAAGAGCTCTTAGCTGAATATTTCTTTTAGCATGAGGTGAAAAATTTATATCTATTATCAATATATATATATATATATATATATATATATATATATATATATATATATATATATATATATATATGTGTGTGTGTGTGTATTGGGGTCGATGGGTAAATTGTCGCCATTGTATAGTTAATTTTGCGCAACCGCTTTATTTGTTTTTGATTAAGTGGAAGACAAATATGGTAGGATCAGTGTGTCACTGTCTGATGAATGAGGACCTAATGACGTAAGTCACTCGACCAGAAATTTGGAAGCGGGACTCCAGATATGAACATTTCAGTGTATTTCGGTGTCAGTCTGAGGACAGTGCAGATGATTCGAATGTTAAAAGAGTCTGAGTGCGAAGTCATGGCATCCCAGAAGTATTACTCTGATCGTTCTGATAAGAAAAGAACTCTCGAATATGGCAGTGAGCAACTCAGACACAACAGGGAGTCCATCATCAAGTGCCATGAGGATGTAGTGCTACCCTATGTAAAGAAGACACTGTATCTGGTGACATGACTCTACACCATACCAGACAATGAGGAAAACTCAGTCATTCTTGTCAGACAATTTCTGCGACCACATCACCTCAGGCATTTGACCACCTACCCCCCACCCGGCTACTGCAAACCTATTGATTATTACGTGGGGGGCGTAGGTGAGCGGAAGACCAATAAAAATCTTTGTAACAACATAGATGAACTGATGGCAAGGATTATGGTAGCATTCATCAACTTAAAAAAAGGAGAAGGTCAAGAAGAATTTCAGGAGGCCTAAAGCGATTTTATTGAATATTTTTGTGTAATTTTTAAAAAAATATATTTGTTAAAATGACACGTGAGTTTTATTTTATTTTTTATTTTCTAGACGACAATTTATTCATCGCACCATATATATATATATATATATATATATATATATATAAAAAAAAAAAAGAACAGTAAGATATATAATCCGGTGTTCCTATAGATATTTTTATTTTTACAAAATAGTGCTCAATGTAAATTTACAGAGCATAATATTATAAATTAATTGATTTAAAATATGGTTTTCCGCTACACAGTTCTAATCATGTTTCAAAAATAGAAGCTAAAAGACCCGAATTTAATTTTGCAATTAAATCCAAAGCATTAGTTTCATTTCATCCTCAAGCGAATTTTGGAGTAACTTTTAAAAATTACTGGGTTTTAAAGACACAGCTAAAATCACGTTCCCCTGGTTACAGAATATTGTACTTGAATTGCACAAGGGATGTCTAGGTATTCCTTATGTCAGTATCATTGTATCAGTTATTAGCTACAATTTGGTAAGGGTTAGGGATGTAATTTTCAATGAAAACTGACATCCGTTCAATGCATGGCGTCTGGATTTTTTTAAAAAACTATTGTTAACGGTAAAAAAATTCTTACGGCATTTTTTTTCTATTTATAAATTTAAAGATTCATAATACTTTTTATTTAAGTACGATTTGAAATATTCTCATTTTTAATTTTTATTATACTATATACTTTTTAAGAACAGTTAAATGTATTGGACTCCATTATATTATGTAGGATTATTTTAACATCAAGTTTATATTAAACAAATTATGACTGACGACAAAAATGGTTATTTAATTTCATTGATTTAGTAAACTTTTATTTTATATATAAACCTAGTAATATATTGTTTCTCATGTAAGTACAAAGGACATGGGTCATTCAAAAGCTTACATCTTATGGCATTTCATATTAATTTTATTTTTATTTTATTTTACTATAGGTGTTTTTATTGGATTTTTTAAGTGCGTGTAGTACTAATTAAAATAAGTTTAGGTTATAATTCATTTTATTTAACTACAATTTTAATTACAATTTTAAAGTTACAACTTTAAAATATTTTCATTGTCAGTTTTAATAGACTATATTACTTTATAACAGAAGGAAAATTACTCAGAGTAATTAAAATTATTTTTCCATATCAAAGTATATGTAAATTACGATTTTTAAACTTTTATAATTAAATACTATTTAAGTAATATTTATGGTACTTACTACAAAACTAGCGAAGTCCTTTCTCAGACTTAGTAAACTTTATTCATTAATTAATTTATTTATTTTAATTATATTTAACCTAAGTACTAAAGTTTCATGTGTATGTACAAAGGACATGGGTCGTACACAACCCTACATCATCTAGCTTTTGTTATAATTTCATTTTTCAGTAGGTGTTTTATTGGATTCATTTAAGTGCCTGTAGTCCTTTTATTATAGAGGTGTTTCGGTTAGCATACATTTTATTTAACTACAATTTTTTTGAAAAGATGCTTAGGTTTGCATTCTTTTTAACTACAATTTTAAATTTTTAAAATTTTAAAATTTTAAATATAAGTTTAAAATATTTTCACTATTATTCCAATAGAGGTTTTCAGTATTTTTTTTTTTTTTTAAATATTATTTAAGGAAAATTTTTGACAATGACGGCATATAATAGCTATTTCATTTCTCTGATTCAGTAAATTTTTATTTTTTTTATAAACTTAGTAATATATACTTTCTCGTGTATGCATAGAGGACAAGGGTCGTTTAATGACCTACAAATTCTAGCTTTTCTTATTAACTTCCATTTTACTGTAGGTGTTTTATTTGATTCTTTTAGACGCCAGAAATATTTTGAGAGAGATGTTTGATTTTTATATCTATTTATTCTAGATGAAGTTTGATGTTGGTTGAATCGTTTTTTGAATTCATGGCTAGTGCAACCTATATATATATATATTTATTTTATCAGGACTTTCAATCGAAGAGATATTGTATTGGTATACTAATGATTCAGTGCGACATTTATTTTGTAGTAGGCAATTTTGAGGGTTTCTACAGTTACATATTTTTTGTTTATTTCCATCAGTTTTTGTCTTAATTTTTCCATTGTCTAAACTTTTTTGGTTTTGGTATAAGTGTTTATTTAAGATATTAGCGTTATGGTTCTTAATGATTTTTTCTAATTTTTTTTTACAGCTGTAACTCAATTTTAGTGTGTTTTTATTGAAAATAGTACATAGTTTACTTTCACGAGGAAAATGCTTGACTATTAATGCGAGGAATTTATGTCCTAATTTGTTCTTTACCATTTGGTTATATGGGGGAGTATACCAAATAATCTTTCTACATCTGTTTTTTCTATGCTTTCCATTTTCATTTTTTGTATAAGTTAGTTTTGGGTTTTTGTAGCCACTATCTTTTAGAGCCTTATTATAGGAATTGATATGCTCATCGAAAATCTTGTCATTTGTTGAATTTGTAGTAATTCGTTTACTGATAGATAACGGTATATGTCTAATTATAGATGGGGGTGATTTGATTTAGGATGTATATATATAAAGGATTGGTGTTTGTTTTTTATAAGGTGTGTAAGTATTTTTATTTAGATCTAATGTTATATCTAAGAAGTCTACTTTTTTAATTTGGTACTAACCGTAATTTTTAAGCCCATGCTTTTAAATTCTTTATATAATAACTTTCTAATTCTATCTATTTTGAAGTTCGTTGAGTTCCTAATAACCATAAGCCCATCGTCTCTGTACAAACCAATATCATTTGTATTAATATATATCCGTCAATATTGAGTCAATTGCTTCGTCCGCCGCAAGGAAAGTTGGCTCCCTGTGCCGCGCATGGAAATTTTTCTCGCGCAGTCGATCCTCCAAATCTACAAACCAACCATTCGCCCTTGCATGGACTATTGCTGCCATATATGGCCTAGAGGCCCTTCTATTTGTCTCAAGGTTCTTGATAAAATCCAGAGACAGATATGCAATGTAAATACCCTAATCTGACATCTCGTCTGCAGTCGCTCACTCATAGACGTGCCGTCGCCTCCCTCTGCCTTTTTTAAAAATACTTTCATGGTAACTGCTCCGATGAGCTGCTTTCGCTGATTCCCAGACTTCATGAATTTAAGCGTTCTACTAGGGTGGCATCTCACTCTAACCCTTTCACTTTCGAAACTGTTTAATGTAGCCGTCTCTAGTAGCTTCATGTCTAGCACTTATCGCCTGTGGAACTCCTTCCCAATTTCCTGTTTCCCTTATAGCTATAATCTACAACTATTCAAATGTAATATCAATCGACGTCTCCAGATGCCTTGATCTATCCCCTACCTTTCTCTTCATCCTTTCCTCTATCCCCCAACTTGCTCTCGCTCCAACTCTCTGTACCCCTTTGCGTGCTAGTGGCTTCCCGCATTGCTTGGGCTGAAAACGCTTTATATATATATATATATATATATATATATATATATATATATATATATATATATATATATGAAGATCTAAAAGGTCAACCAATCTAACAGTGATCTCATTTCACAATCCTCACACTTGCTCCATATGTGGCCTCCTTTGTAAATCACTAGAGTGTCTTAAATGCTACTTAAGATTAGCGCATAAACTTTCATAACTGAATCAATAAGCTGGCAGATCCTCATACGTCAAGACCGACGGGGGAGTCCATTGTTATTATTATTATTATTATTATTATTATTATTATTATTATATATCAAAATTTAGAAAAAAGAAATAAATTGAATATTAAGAAAATATAAGGAAAGAAGAAACTTCTTAAAATAGGAAATGGCCGCGTCATACATGTTATGCTTATATACAAAAATGAAAAGGCATCGCGAACGCACACATATACAAAGGCACCAAAGAGAATGTTCACAAAGAAGAAAATAATCAACTTAGTCACAATAAATACAGCGTGCACTTTTCTATCTGAATATGAAAATAATCAAAACGAGAAAATCGACAAATGATTGCTGATAACTCCTGACGAGTAGACCAAACGCTTAAATAAAGCACCATTACGAAAATAGACGTACTGAATATGACATTAATCATGTAGGCTTCATATAGTAAATTTTTATTAATGCTATATACAGCGTTTTTTAGCAGAATTATTCACCCACTCTTCCATAATTACAATTAACGTTGGATACTTCAAATTTTCATGGACATTTAATGAGCTTTTTTTTCCGAAATGCTGAAATAATGGCATCATTGTTGTGGACATCACTGCAGATACTTTCTAGTATTTGCAGTGATGCCCACAACAAAATTGTATTCTTTTAATGCCAAAAAATAATAGAAAAAGCACCAAAAAAATTAACTTAGGACAAAATTATTGATCCTCTTGCCTCAATAATCAATTGTGTAACCTTCATTGCCTTTACTTATTTTTATAGTTCCTTACAAGATCATTACATACACGGATAAGTATTTTGCTACATTCATCCTTGGCAATAGTTTCTAGATCAAGGATGGCCAAACTGTGGCGCATGCGCCAAAAGTTGCGCATTAGATGCTTACAAGTGGCGCATTGCGTCCTTTTGATGAAAAGAAACTAAGCCACTTCTACTCATTCATTTCAGTGATTTTATATTTATTGCACGTCCTTTGCTGACGTGGTCCTTTTGGTTGACTGAGTGCTTACCTAACTGGTAGACTGAATTGTGTTCTAAAATGTTTGTCATTCTTTATCACAGCATTGGAGAGAGCGTTTGTGTCAGGATTTCGTTAAATTAAATCATGATTTACATTTCGCTGAATCGTAGCGTCAATATTATGAGTGCTTATACTAATTAGAGCCCGCATTATACGGGCTTTGTAATGTTGAAAGATTTATGATTGACATTATGATTAGGCCTACGTGTAAATTGGGTATAATATATATAAAGTGCAGCTAGTAGAAATTCTATGACTATAAATAATTACACATAGCTTTTAAGTGCATTAACATTAGAAATATGTATAAACGTCTATTTATTCTATTTGCAGTCAAAAACTGCTCAAAATCTGTTGAACTGATGTTAATCTGTTGATCCAGTGTTATATCTGTTGATTCGGTGTTGATTGATTACCAATTTGCTATAATTTATATGGTGGCTCATTTAAATTAATCGGACAAAATATTGGCGCATGGAATCAAAAGGTTTGACAACTCCTGTTCTAGTTCCTCCGAATTCGAAGCACTTCTTTCTCTTAATTTTTTCGTCAAAAACGTTTATATATTTTCAGTTGGTTTTAGGTTGTGGTTTTGTTAGGGGTCTACCAGTAACTTAATTTTTCTAACATCTGAGTATCTTGTAACAATGTCTGCAGTGTGTCGGATCATTGTCATGTTGAAACATCCATTAATGCCTCGAAGACTGCTTCGTGCACTTTGTTATATATTATTTTTAAGAATAGTCTGCTCATTATCCAAGATACCCTGTAGTCGTATTACTTTTCCTGGTTCAGAAGCAGCAGAACATCTCCAAAGCAGAATGCTCTAACCATCTTCTATTTCTTATATGTACCGTCTCCATTCAGAACATAAGGGAATAGGTCTCTCCATTCCCTTTATCCCTTGTAGTCCTCAATATATTTTGTCAATTGGCTATTTATCCGAAACCCTGTTCTGTCATCCACTTGCTTAAGCATGCTTGGTATATCAAGCGTTGCTTCCCCGTGTCTCTCTTTCTCTCTATCCACCCTGTGCGTATCAGATTCTCTAAGCCATGTCCTCTTATTACGTGTCCCAGAAATTTCAGCTGCCTCTACCTGATGTTAAATATAAGCTTCCTTCTTGTTTGCCACATCACCAATAACTCATCGATGCTCGCATGTTTAGTCCATGGTATCCTTAGCATCCTTTCATAGAACCATAAACCCGTTGCCTCGAGTCTCTTTTTCACTCATGATGAAACCGTCCAAAATTCGCTTCCGTAAAGGAGGACATATTTAAGGTAGCAGTTCAATAATCCTTTCTTTGTTACCAACGAAATCCTCCTGTCTCAAAACACTCAACTTCATGACATGCAATAATAATCCACCGATCTCCACCCTCTGACCTAATGTTACCGTATACGTGACGTTTATTGGTTAATCTAAACTTACCCATATTTCTAATCCTGACCTTATACCCCCTTTAACTTACGAAAAGTGTTAATGATTTTTTTTTTAATTTCTCTAAAAAATCATTTTTATACTTAGTTATCTACCGTCACCTGATTAAGTACATCTCAGTATCGAAACATGAAATTTTTTGTGTAGCGATGCAAATTTTTTTTTCTTGTAATTTATTATAATATTATAATAATATTTTGCTCTACTTTGTATTGAGCACATTTTCAAAAATAAAGGCTACGAACTGTGTATTTTTATCCCATACTTTCTTTCTATCATTTGGATATATACAATTGCCCTTTCTTTCTTTCTTTCTTTCTTTCTTTTCCATCTCGATCTCTCCTCATCGATAACGATCATAATAATGCTGATTTAAAACATTGGTGACTTCACGATTCTTCGGTTTCCTTATCTTTTACTGTTTTTGCATTATCCGCTCCCCAACATGTTCGGGATATGTTTATCCTTCTCTTCTTCCTCATTTCCTCTTTTATCATCTTATACATAAAGTACAGTGTATGTGCTTGTGTTTTTGCGCATGTGTGTGCCCAAACAAATCCTCTCTTCCCACCTGTTCGATTTCAATGATTCATAACTCATTTAAATGCCCTACAAATTTTAGGTGGAGTGTAAGATTATCGTTAAGCTCAGATTTAGGGCTGTCAGATTATGTGTGTTAAAAATATATATATTAATATATCATATTAGCCCTTATCTTTGCTTTTATGGTTGAAGGGGAGTAACTTTTATATTCCTTTTGTATCCAAAATTATAGTATTCGTTTTAATATTAAAATCTATCGGGCGGAATTTAAGATAGCTCCTGTAGAGGGACTTTTGGTTTGGCCATCATCACAAGAATTAGGGAGAGGAACTTAAAATTGATAGCTGCATTTAAGTATTAAATTGATGAATATGCTTACCTTTTAAAAGATCAAAGATAATTCTTCTGCTACCAGTTATTTTAAAAACGATTTGACGTACGTAGATCCTTATTTTCCGTAAAGATAATTATCTTTATTTCATGGGTGATAGAACAGGGAAAAATTATAAGATAAAATTAATATAGTTTAAAGATGGAGAAAAACGAACCATAAATTAGTGATGCATTAAATATTTGAAGAGTTAGAGAAACATAATAGCTAATGAAGTAAACATGTGTTATGGAATCTTTATGAATGAATGCGCAATTGTAACAAAATTATCCAATGAATTTTGATTTTAAAAATATCCCCAACTTTATTTATAGTAAATTATACGGTGTTTACTCGTTCCGCCCCAAAAACGAGATGTAAATCAAGGTCGTTTTAAAGTGGGGACCCGAGAGCGTACACTCGGGTCAGGGACAAAAATTCCCCACAGACCCTGCAACCGTCGGTTGCGCTAGCCTCGGTGCGAGCGCCGATCTCTCCCTCTGGTGCAATGGGAGGGCGCGGCTTCGGGCAGCTCGTCTACATTGCTGGGCACCTCTCAGTACAATTTTCTCAGTTGCCTCTCTGTTGTTTGACAGAGAAGCCCCTGAGCGCACTCTGCCAAAAGACAGAGACGCAACTGAGACATGATAAATAATACGTACAAATTAATTCATTGTAATTTATACGATAACAGCACAATATTTGTATTAAACATTGTTTACTAATAGGTGATATCACTCTTCAGGTTTAACTGATTTTAATTTGATTATTAAAGAGTACATTTCATTAATTAATTGTCCTTATTTAGTTCATAGATTGTTTTGATTTTCATATCGTAAATAGTTCTGTTTAGGAATATTATATAGTGCTGTCATATATAGTGCAGAAAATTGATGCATTTTTCTTGGCCTTCAACAAGTTGGCATCTATTTGTAAAACTTTACTTAACTATGACAAGCCATTTCATGAATGACATGTTCATTTAAAATTTGTTTTCTATATTTCAAGTAGTGAATATATCATACTTTTCGGATCCTGCTAGGATTATATACACTCCATCTTTCTTTCTTTCTTTATTTCTTTCTTTCTTTCTTTCTTTCTTTCTGTTCTCTTCTTCAATCTCTCTTTTACTTTTCCCTATTCCCTCATTTTATATTCTTCGTTTTCTATTCCTCTTTCCTTTGTCTTATTCCTCTTCCTATTTACCTAATTCACATAAACTATACTTTTTATTTCATTATGGTTTCTTTGTCTCTCTTCCTTTTTCTTTTTGCCGCTTTCTCTCTTTTCAACTCTTTTGTTTGTTTTCCCCTCATTCTTCTCGTTTAAATTGAATATATGAAACTAACAGATGCTCACATGAAGAACGATTTATTATTGATGTACACATGCTAATAAAATCAAACGAGATATTGCATTAATGTCTTCCATCAAATCCGACCGTCGAGAATTAATTAAATCACTTACGATCACACGGAGTCAAGTTTATATGTACAAATGCTTTGTTACAATCTAAAATTTAATTAACCGTTGTTATAATATACTTCAATTGTTAGCAAATATTTAGAAAGTAAAACTTTAAATCTTTATGTCCATTTCATTTCAAACGTTCATTATATTCAGAAAAAAAAATCATAATCTGCATGAATTTATTTTTGGCATATAGAAGAGAACTATTGAAGAATTTATAAAAAAAAGACAATTATCCAATTACAGGATAATTATAACACAATTCTATTAATTAATGTTTATTGACATTTATCCATTATTATGAAAATGTTTAACTGAATTCGTTTAATAAACATTGCCATTATTTGTTTTAGATATTTGCATATATATATATATATATATATATATATATATATATATATATATATTGGTATACGACATTTAAATAAGAAGGTATATTCATATGTAATTAAAAATGGGGAAGTAAACACGAATGACATTGTAGTAGTATATTCTGCTTTATTTTTTTTATTTATCATTTATACTTTTTTATAATCTGAGCATGTATAGTGCGACCCCTGAATTTTTTCATTAATTTCTCCCACTCGAGAAAACAAATACCTGTGTATTGTAAAAGCGGTCTTAGAAAATGAATGAATTGTAACCACTGTAAGCAAATTACCTGTGCATATCATTAACCCTATTTTTTGCATAAAATAATCAAAAAATCTCTCACTATACACGAGTATAGTTTATCATTTTCTTCTTGCCACTAAGTGATCTATTTAATTTCGATTTCAACACTATGAAACCATCTTCATTTGTATATTAAATCGGAATCTGTAACTGATTTATCTTTGTTTTCGCTTCAAGATTATGAACAAATATAGACTCAAACATATATAGCTTAGACTTTTTGCTGACTCTTGCCTTATCTATTTCAAGATTTGTCTCTGTACTTCTTTTCACTGCCTTTTTCTATTATATTTATTTCTGGGAATTGACTCCCATATTAATTTTGCCAGCAGGACAAAAAATGTATTTACTTACGGATTAAACAATTTTTTATAAGGTGACTTTTTCCCAGTTTAGACTGAAATATAATAAGCGGCAGTTCTCAATATATTTACTCAAAACTGTCGACAAAATCTGAGCAGCAGCAGTCAATTTTCTTTTGCAAAACAAAAGAATGCAGCAGATTCCTTCTTAAATATACATTGCTTTTTTAACCCTAGACCACTAACCATCAATTACAGTTACACCACTACTAACCATGGATATATCATAACCGATTTTGAAAATATAAATAAAAATATTAAATATAAATCTTTATTTGAAATATTTTACATGCAGGCCCTTCAAACTTTGTACTTTTTGTTAACGTTAATAGCAACTGTAAAACACATTATTTAGGTATGAAAATCAGTTAATGAAAATTGTAATTAAAAATAGGAAAATTTGCGTTGAGGACAATATACCGATGGTTAGTGTTCTAAAATTAAATGGAGGCTAGAGATGGAGAAATATACCTATTCAGTCTTAGCTATGAGCTGTAGGTATTTGTTGATATAAAATATATTTGTTGGGTTATACATAGTCTATAAAGCTAACGTATCATATTCCATTATTTCAGGACTACGACCTCATTGGCCTGAAGCAAAATCGAGCCTAGTTGTTACCTAGTTTGGGCAAATGCTTGGAAATAGCATACACTTTAACAGGTCATTACACATGATTATCAGCAAATTACAGTATTCATGGTATTAGGTACTTTACAATGAAGCAGTTTCAAAATTCAACGGTCAGCATTGTGTGATAAGGAATGGTATGAAAATATGATAAAAAACACTGAAGACACATAAAAATACCCAAAAATGCCTTTCCGAAAGTAAACAAAATATTAAGTTTTAAGAAAAATCCATTAGAGACAAATACAGTGTGATGAAAATGCTATTTACTATCCCATAGTCTATATGAAACTAAATACTGGACAATTACTTCAGCGATGAAGAGACATTCAGTAGGCAGTTATGGAGTTCTCAGTTTGATGATTAGATTCATATATATATATATATACTAGCAGTAGAGCCAGACGTTGCCCCGGGATGTAACAATAAGAGATAGATCAAGTATCGACCATCATAAAGACTGAAAAAATAAAATTGACAAAGATTATTGTTTAAGGTTGACGGACAGGCATGTCTTAATTAATTTTTTTGTTTTTTGTTTTTTTTGCTTTTTTACGAATTAGTAAAACCCAAACTCAAACAAAAACATTGTTTTCAATCGTTATGAGTCTACCGATTGAATAGAATTTTATTATAAACAATTGTCTTGTAAATGGAATTTTTAAAGCATTCTGAATGTAAAAATAAAGAAAAAAGTGTGCAAGACAATAAGAAACACTACCTGCCAAAAAAAGTGAAGTTTTGTTTAAATCGGTTGAAAAATGTAGGAAATCCGATCCAATATATAAAGGAACACACACACACGCACACACGCACAAACAACCTGGGTTATATAATAAGTATAACTCGATATGAGTTATCCCCCTTTCATTCTGGCGACTTAATCGTATTTTCAAATTGATTTCATGCAAAAACAACTGTGTTTTTCCAATTTTGGGCGCTGTCAGAAACACCGCAAGGTAATTTTACGCAGTCCTGTGAAGTTTTGTTGAAATCAGTTGAAAAATGTAGGAAATCCGATCCAATATATAAACGTACAGACACACACACACACAATCTGCGTTTTATAATAAGTAAGATATATATATATATATATATATATATATGTGTGTGTGTGTGTGTGTAAATATACGAATACATGAGAAGGGGTTTGTGTTTCCCTTTCTCTCCCCGCTATATATAAAAAAAAACTCACATTGAAATATCTGTATCCCTCCCACTTTATTTGTTTCCCTTTTAACATTGAAACATTTCCTTCTCCTTTTTTTATCTGTCACCATTTTCCTTAGTTGTTTTCCTTGTGTTTGAATAAATTGAACATATTATCTACGTGGTTTTATGTTAAGCTGCTATTTTAATATATATATATATATATATATATATATATATATATATATATATATATATATATATATATATATTTACTACAACCAGAAAGAAACAAAAGACATAACTTGTACACGTAAGTAAAGAAGGTCTAGAAGATTTTAAACTCACACTATATACTGAAAACAAGATAAATAACGAGTAATCTACAATACTATTAGATGTGAGAACCTGAACTAAGATTTACAGTAAAGAATAAAAAAAATACCTACACCACAAAAGTCAAGGATTCGTGGGGATCCCTGATCAACCACCATCTGAAGCGACTCGAAAGGAATGAATTTATATTCACTATTAATTTAGGTCAACCTTAAGTCAGTTTTAATGTCAATGAATTATTTCTTTTTCGCCAGGGATTATCTGCTGATCTGAAAGTAATTCAATATCAATGAGGAAACTATGAACCTGGATGATGTGATGACGCAAGATTAGAATTTGAATTCGATGTAGCCTCAACCTATCAAAGGAGTCTGAGTCATCAGCGGGTTGACCTGAAACATGGTGTCATGCCTTCCTGCATATGAACATGTTTTTTTTTTTTTTACCAAGCTGAGCTTAGTAGGTTATTGAGTGGTAAACATCCGTATGTCAGACAAATATATAAACGCTTACCGAGAGCTGGAAGGGTATAGGCACTTTTAATCTCACGAGAAGAATACACGTTCGGTGATAGCACTAAGACCAAACACAAACATGCCGGTATTAAATCGAGGAAGTACGAAGCTAACAAAAAAGAAAGTCTACGTCTGAGAGTTTTACTCTCCTGCCTTCAGTAATCAACACAACAAATATTGTAAGAGTTACACTTCTCTTTGGCAGTAAAATCCTGGCTTGTCATATTATATTGCACTACTAAATTTTGCGTTTTCGGTTTTATCTTTCGAGGTATAATTCATCATAACTTCTTTTAAATTTTGCACAAAGACGGACATTTCAAATTCTAACATTCTAATTGCGCCGTGCTTTCAACAGTTGCTAAACCAGGAAACATTATGAACCTGACACAAGTGAATTTTATACAAAATTAATTTAAATGTTTTCTGATATACCTAAGCGTGTTTTATTTTTTTTTAAATAAAAAAAAATAAACGCTTAATTATTTCCCTCCAGAAGAAAGTCTGTTGATTTAACATACAATAAGGAATTCGGAATTTTACGTGTTTCATCTGGGAATAAACCGAATGCCATCTGTACTGACGTGTAGACAGTAAAGTAGATAATACTTTCATTTAGGTGAATGGCTTTTGTGTGAGTGCTATTCGTGTTTGTAAGCATTGATGTCTTCATGTAATTTTGTGTTCTTGAATACTTATTAATATTGTGGAAAATAAAATTATTGTCTGAAAAGTAATTAACTTACTTCGTTTATCATATTTCTTGTACTTTTTTTATATCATTCACCTACAGTTTTGTAATTTCTTGCCAAATACAACGGTGAACAATATCAGTAAGATGTATTTATTTGGTAGAATCGAACGATGCTATCTTCGTTGATGTTTACTCCACGAAATACAGCCGTTGTAATACGCACGTATACACAAATATGGTTGGGCTTGTACTGTGAAAATTATCTTGAAGGTTGATTAATGTTTTTTTTTTACGCTAGTAAATACTTTGTCGTTTCTATCTATATTTCTAAGATGAGGTATTATGTACTCTATTTACATTATTCTGACTATTGTCATCATCTTTGTCGCCATGTTTATCACAAAGTTTCATGATTGGAAAATTCGTAAATTTAAGGAATCGGCACATATACTAGGCCACAAAAATCGACAGAGCCGACCAAACATAAAAATGAATACAATATGGGAACCAGTAATAAGGAACGCCAGAGAAAAGCGATAATAACATCAAAAATTGCAATATGGGCTCTGGTAAAAATGGTTGCTGAAGATATTAGTTTTATGAAACCCAGAAATTCATACACAGATTTCCTCAAGTACACATGGCACAGTGGATAAAGGTGTTAGTTAGATCTAGTCACAAGACCAAAAGAGTGTGTGTTCAATACCTGTGTTAAGGCGGTGGAGAACATTGAGAAGGAAATTAGCAGGAAATATCTGACAGCCATTAGACATGTCACGTGGGACTAGAACAGTCTACCCCAGTGAGCAAAATAAAGGGTTCAGTCCGACATTCCAACCAACTGAAGACCGGACCGTACAACGGCCGGAACGTTGTGATAAACATGGCGACCAAGATGAGGACAATAGTCCGAATAATGTAAATAGTGTACTTTGTCGCTTATTTAAAAATGAAAATTATTTTGATTTGTAATGGTTTTAATTGTTTCTGTTAGTGAATATAATATTATTATTTTATTTGAGAATAAGTAAAATTTCCAAATACAATTTCTACTTTCTGGGAGTAGATAGACTATACCTCACGAAAATGTATTTTCATGTAAGTGAACCTAACGAACAATACTGGTATGCATATTACACCCTCTGATTTCAGATTCAAAGCCAATATAATTTACACCAAAAATCACCGACTAGATAGGACACGTTTTACCGATTTTCATGTCTTTATTGAAGCAATAAACCATGCAAGATAATGCCATCCGCGGAAAGCGGTATCAACATGCCCATACTAAATTCAACCTGGGTCTATTTCCTTGACATTACATGACTTCAGTCAGAAAATATATTTTCCCTGAACTATGGGTTAAATAGTATAACTCTTAATTAAACAGTCTTAAAGGAAAGAAGCTTGGAGATGCATAAAGTCCATCAGATTATAATGATTTATTGATTCGTATTCTCCGTCTTACCTACTATTTTATTTAAAGCCCGAAAATATTCTCAGACAGTAAGAATCATTTTGTCCAGATAATGCTTTAGAGATACTTATTATTTAATCCATAGATTTGGGGGAAGAGGTGGATTCATATATTCCTCAAATATTTTTGCACGTAAGTGAATAGAACGAACCCAACCAAAATTGTAACTCGGCTTTTTGATTAAAAATTCCGAGCCTTTATTCATCACACCTGCCACACATCCAAGCTCAGTGCCCCTGATAATCCCAAGAGGACATCAAACCTTCCATATGCCGAGTGCTACTACTGCTGCTGGTATGTATGATCCACTAACTAGTTTAATGGGTTACGCGTCACTTAATTTTGATTGTGGCCTTTTCAAATAATTATGCTGTTACGTCTTAAGAAATAATATGGCATGTAGCAGCGTTTGTGGCATATTTTTTATTCAGTTTTATCTTTCAAATGAAGTTTGATGAGAGAAAATGACATAAATTCATGCTATGATTGTCGCTCACTGACAGCATGTGATTAAAACGTAAATCGATTCATGGACAAAGTAATTTAATTTACACTATTTATATTATTTACCGTTTTTCTATTCGGACTATTCTCCTCTTCTTGGTGGTCGTTATCGCAACGTTTCAGTCATTCTTGCCGCCGTCCTTCATCAGGTGTGTATCAGTCAGGGTAACCTACAGAGGATTCTGAATTGAACCCTTTATTAAATCTACCTGTGTAGATTGTTCTTGTTCCACTGCCCATGAAATATCGTTTTGTTCTTATATAGTGCTGATCTGTTGTCCCCCCGCCCTCGCGTTTCCACTAAGTCCAAATATACAGTGGCCGGGCTAGTGATTGAACTCATAAATATTATGTCACGAAATTCACAAACCATTTCTTTAGTTGGAGGATTCGTTGTAGCGAACATATTGGTTTTTATTCTAGCTAGCTTATGCTGCTATTGCTGCTGCTACCAACACCTGTTTTGTTTTGGTTGATGCTCTTGAGGACTTGCAGTCATTCAACTTTTTCTTAATTAACAACTACTATATTGTATTTATTTCTAATTTAGGCTTGCTAAGGATCATAACATATACGCTGATTCTTTCTGACGTTTAACGTTCGAGTGCTCTTTCTTATCCGGTATTATCAATGCCTTCCACAGAACTGTGAATGAACTGAATGGTAATAGAAATATAATTCTACTTTTATCTTCCAACGATAATGCTAATGATAACATTAGTCGATGCCTTAAAAGGAATCATCCGGCATTCATTGACCGAAGAACAAGCACCATTTTACGTGTGTTATTTATAAAATTCTTCTACAAAAATGTTTTCAGGAAAATCAGGCATTCCTACAGAAAGAAATTCTAAAACAACAACAAAAAAAAAAACAGTATGTTCAGATGCTCGCAAAAAATTCCTAAATACAAATAAAAAATTACTGAAAACAAAATTAAACAAGTGGAAAACCTAAATATACAGAAGATTTCCAGAGAATTGAAAAAAGACACCGGTATCCGAAGTTGCATGGTTATAGCAACAGATGCCTTTCAAAAGCTAAGCAAAGTATTAAGAAAAAGAAAATTTCTTTAAAATCCAAAAAAGAGTACTGAACTGTTATATAAAACCAATCCTTCTATATAGCAGGACAATCTCCTCATAGCGAGATCAAGCTAAGCAAAGTATTAAAAAAGAGAAAATTTCTTTAAAAACCAAGAAAGAGTACTGAACTGTTATATAAAACCAATCCTTCTATATAGCAGACAATCTCATCATAGCGAGATCAAGCTAAGCAAAGTATTAAGAAAGAGAAAATTTCTTTAAAAACCAAGAAAGAGTACTGAACTGTTATATAAAACCAATCCTTCTATATAGCAGGACAATCTCCTCATAGCGAGATCAAGCAAGAGAAATGTGGTTCTACATGAAAATATAATAGATTGAAAATGTAAGCAACTGCGAACTTTTAGAAAAATGGAAAGAGAAACAACATTCATAACTAACATCAAAAAGAGACGGTTGAAATTTCTTCCGCACATTTGCGAGGAAAGTGGGCTTGATGAATTTGATACAGGAAATATTGAAGTCAAGATTGACAGAGAAATGTAGCACCTGACCTACCTACATATCTTCTGTAAATGGTTAGTAGAACAGAGATTAGGAGATATACCAAAAATGACTATTTATACTAAGTGTTATAAAGGTCATGAATTAGTGGAGATCTATGATCGCCTAACTCTTGAAGGAAAGCTGCTCGTAGGACAAAAATGTAAGTCCACTAACTGTTATATGCTCTTTCCAGTATGGATTGAAAATTCCCTCCTTGTCTTTTGTTTCAGCTAATGTGGCATGTCAGTTATATCATTATTCTCTCTTTCTAGTTGACGGTTCTCTCCGTGTTAGTTATTGCAGCTGTTGAAAAATCCTTCCTTCCTTCCTTCTGTCTGGTATATTTCTTTGTTTGTGATTCTCTAATGCCAGTTCACGAGGTTCGAAGTAGATGATCCTCGTGTAGACGTACACGCTATACTTGCTCGAAGAATATTTCTAACAATTAATCCGTGTAAACAGTTGTATATAGCCGGTAGATTAGATATTCTAAACGAATCTGGCGCCATGTATGACATCCATATCAACATCTCGATCTGACATCATATGATGTCATATTTTAAGAATGTAATCTGTATCTCTCCTCGGGCGCCAACCTCTAGTATGAAGAAGAATTGGATAAGTGGGTGATTAAATAAGGCATTTCTATAGAGTATATATTCCGCATTCTTTGACGAAACGGTATTATACCGTTTGAACATTATACAAGTCATTTCCTTAAAAATGTTTTCGGGAAATTCAAATTCCTATATCCTGTAAATGACGTTGCGCTTCCTATTATTGATGGAAGTTTATTTCCAAAGTTTTGAAATTGGGTAAACTTTGTCAACTAAACATGGCCCCAAAGGACATGTCTGGTGATGCGGGTAGCTAGACACTAACAGGGTTATAAAAAATACCTATCAGTGGATGGATTAATCTTCTGGTACAGTCAGCAGTCATTGAGCACATCGGGATAAACTAGACTCCATCGATATGTACGCAGCCAGTGCGGTGATGACACGGTAACGCTGGGCGGAGGGATTTAACTGATCATAGATTACTTACAAGATGGAAGCCATCGGCTGTTCTTTGATAGACGAGGGATTCACTTCGCTACGTCTACTTGCCAAATTCACGCTAAGTATGAATGAACACCAATCCGGATTTCAAACAAAAATTAGGTTAGGTGCTCATCAGCGTAGCGATACTACAGCACAAGCTTATGAGAGTGATGCTGATGATGATGACGGTGATGATGATGATAATTAAATATTTGGTTAGATAATTACTTTCTTTTTTAATTATACCGGGTGTAACAGCAAAATTGTCAGAATCCTTTAACAGCCAATTATCAAATCGTGAGATTCAGTTAGAACCGTTGTATCTCAGGAATGATTAAAGATATCTTACTGGAATTCTCCGAACTGTTGAACTCTACTTTAAGCAATATCAATGTATAATTATTCTCCAGGCTGTAATCGTTCATAAATTAAAATGACATATCTATCATTAATTAAGCATAACTAAGGATCGGAAGCTCATGAAGGATTAAAACAAAGTTTATATATGATGAATATTAATTTAAGCGTATTTATCTTTGATAAACACAGGGACCGAGAGAACTACATTCACTTTACTGAAGTTTCTTGCATTATTACCCGTTATAGCCTGTTTACAAATTCACTCTATCTTCCCCAGAGAGCTCAAACGAAATAAATTTTTTCAGATGCATATATATTGTCATCCATAGACAGATTCTTTTGCCGTATCACAGCTAATCAGTGTAGCTAGACGTCCGGCACACACACACACACATATATATATATATATATATATATATATATATATATATATATATATATATATATATATATATATATATATATATATATATATATATATATATTACTCAAATATCATTTTACAACTTATTTAAGATGATCCTCGCCCTCTCTAAACTTCTAACCTTCTGTCCTGAAGTAACAAGTTAGCCCACCGGTTTCACGTAAGATTTCATTTTCAAGTCTTTTATTCAATGTTCTTTCGATTGACATGATTGTTAAGAATTGTGTTGATTTTTTTCTGATTGATTTCTTTAGCTCTAAGTGGAAATGTTGGTAGCTCTTTCTGTTGTGACCTCGTGATCCACTTTCCTCTCTACTGTTCACTCTTTTTTAAAACATATTCACCGTTTTCTCGATGGTTCTTGAATGGACATTGAAGATGGAACCCAGAGTATGAATGTTGGTACCATTACTGAAGGCCTGGATGATCTTTTCATCTCATCATTCCTCAGTTTGGAAGACAGTGGATCTGACACAAAGCGATTTTAACCTGTTCTCTTTTTTTATGAATAATTCAAAGGACTTTTTGTGATTCTAACAACAAATGGTGTCTGGATGTCTCATCTCATCTGAAAACATGGAAATGAGAAACTCAGTTTAGCGGTTTTTTTTGGGGGTTTTTTTATATACACAACAATTTTCGGGGATGGATAATTATGCTGTCCACGATTTGGACAATTTTGTTATTACACGATTTAGACAAATTTGCCGTTACACGATTTGGAAAATTTCGCTGTTACAACCGCTATGTACTAACATTGTTTGTTGTTGCTGTTGGAAGTATTCGAGTGATATAGATTTTTTTCTTTATCGTCAGTTAATATGTGCTGACGAATTATATTTTGCTATTCGTGTGGAGCTCTATGTTTATTGATTAGATGTCCATAAAAGAACAATGACGGGCACAAAGGGAGGGGTGAAATAATTCCCATAGAGTGTCACCGAAATTGGAAAGCTTAACGAATATTTTAACGGGTCGCATAAGTGATTTTGCCAAGGATATGTTTTATTTAATTTTTGCGTTTTTTAAAAAATGTTACACATACAGTGTGGAAATGAATTAACAAACCGTGAACATTTATTGCTAGGGATTAACATGCTGAATAGTTTAATACAATCCTCTTTTGAATTTAAATAAAAACTATTTTATAAAGGAATATGATAGTTAACAATGAAAGATTAAAGATGAGAAAATGACCGCAACATTCTTTTCAAAAGGCATATCAGTATCTTTTTACAACGGCTAATTTTTTGAGTGCCTAATATTTTTCGATTTCTTCAATTAGATTCTTCATGTAAAGTAAGGGAACATTCTACTTGGCCATAAATTTATATTTATTTTATAATTACGGCCCCGTCACAATATTTCGGGCAATCAATTATGTACCATGCGTGATAAACGCTTAGGCGATACTGTATCTTTCGATAAATGACTGACGAGGCAGATATTTCACGCAGTAAGGCTTTTTTTTATCTGCCCTAGACTGATTGATATCCAAGTCTACAGAACCCTGCTATTTATCTATAACTGGGTGGGGGAGAAGAGGATTCATACCTTTCCCGTGGGTAATAGCACTTAAATGAATGTAATAGATCTGACTGGAATTCGAACTCACCTCTCCAATTTCTCAATCCGAGTCGCTATCCATTACTCCACCGTGCCTCCCCTACAATATGTTGGTACCCAAATTAAATTCCGCAAATAGTAGTTATATTGGTGTTGAAAAATATTCTTTTTTTCATTGAGCTTATAAAGCATTCAATTAAAAATGAGGCGAAACAGAGTGCCATATGCATTTTCCTAAATTTTGACGGGACATCACATACATTGCTTTATATATAAATGTACATAAAATGGCTACATCATTTGGCGAAGAATCATGAAAATACAATCGTGAGCAGTATCAGGAGACACAGCGTAGACTAAAATGACATTTCTCCAATACATGATGACATTGCTGTCAATGTATTGCATTACAATTTTACCAATGTTAAAATATTTATAAAAAAATCAAAAAAATCATTTTGTATATTCCACCAGAGTATATCAGTGTTGGTTTTGGCGAGACTCAAACTTAGTTTCGGTGATTTTTTTAGCACATGCTTCTTTTTTTTTGTCGCCCTTCTTCGGGTTAAATATTTTTAGGTATTTCTTTGTAGGGTCTCTGTGTATTGGCCTATGACATAAAAAAAAAATTGAGGACACGTTTCACCCACTTTTTATAACCTTATTGAACCAATAAAGATTATGAACATTCAGTACATTAGAAGGTCAAGTAGATTAAATGGACAACAAAAGGGATATTCTTACGAACCGCTTGCAGATATGCAGTAATAACATCAACACACAAACATACACACACACACAAACTGAAAACAGCAATTTTGGCTTCAAACATAGTATTTCAGATTAATATATATATATATATATATATATATATATATATATATATATATATATATATATATATATATATATATATATATATATTATTGTGTGTGTGTGTGAGAACGATATACATATATATGTATATGTGTGCGTGTGTGTGTTTGTGGGTATGTGTGTGCGTGAACAATAACGCCCATGCCATCAGAATACTGGTATTGTACACATCACAATTTACTGAGAGTCCACAAAGTTTTGTTAAGCTGTGAATGACAGTAAGCATTCGCGCAAAGATCAGATTTCCGATGTGCATGTGGAGAAACCGCATGTTTGTAAATGTGTGTGTGTTCCAACATCTTCATTGATAGCGGTGTAGACATAAGAATTAACAATGCATGGTAGCTGTCATATTTACACTTGTTTCATCTTCTGAAGAAAACAATTCCAAAAATGCATATAATTTCAATATATATATATATATATATATAATTATATATATGGATGGTGCATAATTATATATATATATATATATATATATAATAATATATATATATATATATATATATATATATATATATATATATATATATATATATATATATATATGGATGGTGCATAATTATGAGGCGTTTTTGAATAATATTTATTATGAAAAAGAAAACATAAAACTTCTACAATAACATTTAAAAATGATTGTCCCGGAGTGTATGATTATCGACACGCATTTTTATAATCTGAAAATAAAATCATATTTAAAAAAAAAAAAGGAAACAAAATAGCAAAGTTTTACTAACAAATAACTCGTCTACAAAACGCCTGATAATTATGCACTAAACGAACACACACACACAAACACACACACACACAAACACATATACACACACCTGTGTGTGTGCGTGTGTGTGCGAGTATGGCTGCGTGCGTACTTCCGTGCGCTCGCGTGCATGTGTGTGCATAAAGAGAATATAGAATCCAGCAAATATCATATTGATACAAATATTGTGACACCGAAAACAAATACATGCCTCAAATATATGATTTTTTTACTTTCTAACCCATTCTTAAAAAAATGGATGAGGATTTACCTTGAATTCGATGCAGGAAATCCGAAAGTTCATAAAAACAAATTTCTCCAAAACAAGAAAACAACATATATTAAAATTAAAAGACTTTCATGCAAAAGTCACACAATTTTGTTTTCATCCCGTGCGAGGGACACTACTTTAGTGAGAAAATATATTGACGATTTAATATTGAATCGCATCCACACACGCACACGCAAATACAGAGAAAAATCTCGCGTGCGAATGGATTTATTTCGTTCATACCTGAGGAATGGTATATAACGATGGCGAAACAATTAATCAAGTCAAAATATATAAATATTTAAAATATATATGGTACACATATAAGGATCAATATTGCATAGTAACTCTACATTGCACGCTCTAAGACTAGTAACCGAGAAACTGCCAGTAACCATAAAGTGCATGGCTTTTATATCCACCATTTTATAACTATAAACGTTATATCACCGATGTTGCACGTTCTTTCCCTCTTTACCGCTCAGTATTGCAAATTTTAAATAATCACACACACACACACACACACACACACACACACACACACATATATATATATATATATATATATATATATATATATATATATATATATATATTCAAGAAAAAACTCATTCCGAGGCTTCCCCGCTTGTCTTAAGCGTTACAAATGGCCACATTTTGTACCATTATAAAATTTTAGCTTTCTAAATACCAGTATGCAGTCAATGTAACTTCCCTTACTGCACACACAACACTATTATTAGGGATTTAATATATCAAAGTTTCATTTTGATATTATTATGCAAAACCTGAAAATCACTTCATACTTCATTAAAATTTAGTAAAATCATCAACAATTTATCAACACCTCTAATAGAAAAAATAACAAACATATATGATAATTTTTTGAAGCATTTACATCTGAATACATTGAACTTCTCAATAACTTCCAGGAACCCATTGATTCATCTGTTTTTACTTCAGCAAGTTCAATTTCCTACCTGGTCGGTTTAATTGCTTCGCATACATTTGTTTCGCTGACATATTGTTTACCACCATTACATATATTTTCATCTTCACAATTCACCATAGATTTTCTATTGGATTCATTTCGGAACCTGATGTTGGCCAGTCCATTATCTTCTCTCTTGTAAACCAAATACACTCAATAATTTCTCATTTAACCTTAGATACATGAGAAGAACCATTGTTCTTTCAATGCCTTGTGCATAAAATCACCTTAGTTAGCAATGTGCATATTAACTCCATCATCGACTCTGAAAGTTTCAGTAATGATTTAGTAGAAAATTTCATCCCATTTTATCAAAATGCCGCCTGAATACATGTATCGGATAGAATCCCTCATTTGACCAATCAATCAGGTTGAGTTTCACTTAAGTTTCGTCCGAGAAAATTACTTTTCAAAAGGCAGTTCTTGGGCCAATTTTGTTTTACTGGGACGAAATTGTCTAGGAGGTTACTTGACTGATCCTTTTGTAGGAAGTCTTCTACATCTGTCCATTTTGAGTCAATTGCAGCCTGTTCAAAAACCTGATTACTGGTCAAATGGTTCTTTCGCTAAACACGCTTTAGTTTACGTTCCCCTCGAGGGGAGCATATTCTCAAGCCCTTTTTCCTTGGCTTTAATTCCAAATTTAGATACATATTTAAAAAATTCTCTTTATTGTTCAATGATCTCTGCGAATGTCCTTGATATTACAAATGTGGACATTCCCTCAATAAAGGATTGTTTTATTTTCCATTTATCAGCATATGTGAGAACATTTCTATTATCCATGTTTCAATGTATATTATGTAAAAATAGTGTTTAATAGATTTCAAAGGATTTAATATAATATTAGTTTAAACTGCATAATAAATCTGTACACAATATTTGATAAATCAGAAAACTTTAATAAAACCAGTGGAAAATTTGTAAACTTGACTCAAGAGTGTCATTTAAAACCCGTAAATAAATTTCAACAATTTCGTGTCATCGAGGTATATGTAAATGACAATAACTTTAGATGCTATATATATATATATATATATATATATATATATATATATATATATATATATATAGTATCATTGGTATATAATCCAGTTGGATCATAATAAGATTGGTTATTAAAACTGATCCACAGACAGCTCAGTGTATTTATTATAACACACATATATATATATATATATATATATATATATATATATATATATATATATATATATATATAACCAAAATAAAAAAATACCTCAACATAGAAGATAATCTATTTCTAGCCGTTCTGTTCGTGGCTATCGCTATCTTCCGCCGCTAAGTGTTAAATGACTTTTACGTGCTGAGGATATCCGCGTATAGAACGGCTATAAATAGATGATTTTCCATGTTGAGGTAATTTTGTTTTTTCTGTATATATATATATATATATATATATATATATATATATATATATATATATATATATATATATATATGTGTATATACGTATGTATGAAAGGGGTAGTGCATGCGTGCGCAGGTGATCTCGTACTGAGATTTAACCACACCCTTCGGGTGTATACACTTACGTGTGTTTATTTTCGTCAGAGAATTTTAATTACAAAGGAAAGCGAACTTTTCGACGAACACATTTATTGTTGATTATCTAATTAAAGCTCTATTGATTAACTATAAATAATATCTTTTTACTTACTTCAAAAAGTTATATCAACATTCACACGTCATATAAAAATATCTATCTCTCTATCTCTCTCTCTCTCTCTCTCTATATATATATATATATATATATATATATATATATATATGAGGAAAAGATAAATATCATTCAAAAAAGTCTGCTGTAGATGCAACAGCAATAAATTCTAAAATTCGATAGAAAGGTAAACAAGGAAAATTATGTTAGTTTATTTTTTATGTGTCATGTCTTTTCAAGTCGAAGCCGATTATGTCTTTCCACCTCTCTCTTTCACTTACAGCTCTCAGCATGTTCCTTCACTATGGTGATTCTCCCAGACCACGTTCTGTCATTCACCAGCTCAAGTTTGCCAGAAATGTCACGCGCTGCCATCCCATGTCTCCCTTTCCCCTCTAGTAGACCCGTGAGTATTAGATTCTCAAGGCTTTCCTTCCTCATATATTCCAGAAACACCAGCTGCCTCTTCCTGATGTTAAGCATGTGCCTCCTCCTTGTCTGCATCCTCTCCCAGACCTCAACCTTGGTCACACACTCGGCCCACAAAATCTTCAGCAACTTCCTGCAGAACCACATCTGTCTCGCTTCGAATCTCTTATTCATCTTTGAGGATATCGCCCTGCATTTGCTGCCGTAAAGAACGCCAGATGTCCCGTAACAGATCAGTATACTTTTCTTTGTTACTATAGGAAATCCTGCTGTCTCGCAATAAACTGCCCAGTTTTCGGAATTCTTCTTTGGCCATCCCAACACGCCTAGAGATCTCGGGGTCGAACTTATCGCCATCTGACAAGACGCTTCCCAGATATTTAAACTTCAGCGTCTGCTTAATTCTAGAGTTCTCGATCTGTAAATCGAATTTCGGGTTCATCCGCTTCTTGAGGACCATGCATTCCGTCTTCTTGTAGTTTATGTTTATTCCTTTCTTCTCACTCTCCGTCGCTATCTTTAGTAGGGGATGTTTTAGTCTTATTTCCGTGTCTGTTATCAGTTATGTGCCATCTGCTTATCTAATGTTGTTGAGATTGTGGCCACCAAAGCTAAATCCCGATAGGTTCTCCAACTCTCTCAGATTTGGCTCGCTGTACAGGTTGAACACGCCGGGTGAGAAGACGCATCCTTGCCTTACGCCAATTTCTATTTCTGTATATTCACTGAACTAGTTTCCCAGTGTCTAATCTGCTGTCCGAATACGACAAATTTTGTAGTATGACGTTGTTAATTTTCACACACCACGTGCAACATAAACGTTTATTGTGTATTAACATTTTCAACTGTTGGAAGAATGTTCAGCAGGATGTTTTATTTTTTTATCCGAATAAAATACAACTAATTCGGTGAGAACTGAAGAAACCAGTGAGTGAACGAAAACAACGCAACATGCAAAATCTTTGGGTTTACTTAATGGATGAAAGAAAAAAAAACATCCCAGTTAGAAAATCTGGACATTTTTTTATTCGACGTCACATCGAATTGAGACAGTTATTGAGCCAAAGATTTCATGACAAATTATTAGATTCATATTGGACGTTTTGTAATGGTCTCTTGTGGTTTTGCATGGCAATTATTCAAAATCTCTATGCTTAAGATGCGTTGTAATCGATTATTCATCATTAATAAAAATAATTTTTCTGACCTTGACGTATGCATGTATGTTTGTATTAATCTTTTTCATTACAAGCAAGGCAACAAAGCCACTAAAACGCAAGGGGATGCAGATTGTTTGATTTCAAGAGAAATAGAAACACTATTTAGGAGAGAGAACATTAAAGGAACATGAATAATGCAGACAGTAAATAATGATTTGCTTTGCTTTTAAATGGTTTGATTTAAAAGTTGAATCGAAAGGAAGAAAAGAGAGAGAGTGTTTCGAATAGTATAAGGTTGATAGAAGAAACTGATAGCATAGAACATGCATAACATCTTGGTACTATCATCAGAACATTTACTATGAATGTACTTATAGAAACTATGATAGAGAGGCGAGAAAGTGACTGAAACTGAAATTCCATGTCAGGAAAAATAACATTGTAAATTATCCTTTGGAGTTTATCAAGCAAATCCAAATATATAGCAGGAGTACTAGACCAGATGTGGTAGTAATATATATATATAATAAAAACGTTTAAACACTAATATTCCATGGTTATAATTTATTACATTGGAATCGTGATTACGATACAATTCATCAGACCTACAAATTCAAAAAGAAATCACAAAAAATAAATCCAGGAAAAAAAAAAAATACATTTCGCGAGATATATATATATATATATATATATATATATATATATATATATATATATATATATATATATATATATATGAGTGGGGGACGAATGTGACGGTTACATAACAGGACAGATTGACATGTACAGCCTTGGATCGCAACTGACCTAGGAAAAGGACAACTCTTAATTCAGAACCTGTGCTGGTGTCTGGGCTGTCGGTTCCTAAGAACTGAGCTGCTTGACCCTCTTACGTCGAATACGACGGAACAGTCGAATAATTTGGGATTTTGTTCATATATATATATATATATATATATATATATATATATATATATATATATATATATAGATAGATAGATATATAGTTATTTTTATTCGAAATCACAACATAAACACTGAACTCTAATTAATAACGGAGTTGAGAGCAGCATTTGATCTTAACGTTTATTCCAACTTAATTTCAATAAAAACAAAATAAATAGAAAAAACATATGTATTATTTTTCCCAGTTTCTTCCTCAAATAATTTTATATTTCTACACTTAATATAGATTAAATTTAAAATTGATAATATTGAATTTTGAATTTTATAGTATAATTTAATATTTATTACTTAGAATGAGTTCTATTTTAGTCTAACCCTAACAGTAAAGCATTAAATAACTGTCATAACCTAAGTCCGTCGTCAAGTATTTTGAATTTGCATATACTTGTATTTTGATTGGTCATTTCATCTGGCGTATCAGCGTTTCCCCTAGTGAGTGGTGTGTCATTGATTTGAACCTTTTAAAACCCTTTATTCTACATTCAACACCATCATTTGATAAGACACCAGAAATGTTGAAATAACATGGCTATTCCTCGACAATTTCTTTCCCTTTATTTTGTTTCTTAGTTATTTGTCGGTTTGGTTAACCTTCTGACTTCTACTCATCGTTTCGCTATTCTTTTCGCTCATATTGCCATTTTTTCTTATTTCAAACAGCATATTTCACAGTAACAAATATTTCTTTCTTGTAAACACGTAACTTTCTTTCTTTTCTTTCTTGTTTTCTTTTTAAGATGCCCTTTCTATTTTCTGTTTCATAATCCACTTTCCATTGTCACGAAGCTTTTCTCAGTTTTGCGCTTCTAAACAGAAGCTGCTTAAAGCGCACCCATAAAGCGTTTTATATTGCAAACAGCTTGGTTGAGCAGATATGGACGTCATTTTTTCTTTTCGTTTTATATATTATTTCTGTTGTTTGGTTTTATAACTTTCACTGCGTCTTTCGCGCAAACCGTTTTCATAGCTGTTAACAATTCATCCAGTCAAAATATTTACTCTGTTTATACGCTTTTATATGTTTCACGTTCTGCCCACGACATTGTCTCTCTTAGACTTAAATTTGTGTTTGAATAATGATGCTATTATGTTTTTAGTTACACACAACTATAAATATCATCTATCTATTTATCTATATATCTATATCTGCTGCGTATATCTCTACAGTCCTTATTATGCTCTTTACTCATTTTCTGACGTATCTATTCATCGATCTATATATCTATTTCTTTCTCCACCTGCCTCTTTCTTCCTCTTACACTTTTCTCATCTATCTATCTATCTATCTATCTATCTATCTATCTATCTATCTATCTATCTATCTGCTATTTATTTCTCCATATCCTCTTTCTTTCTCTTCCTCTTTTTCTCATCTATCTATCTATCTATCTATCTATCTATCTATCTATCTATCTATCTGCTATTTATTTCTACACATCCTTTTTCAGATAGTAGAAAACGAACACATTCTGTGTTTGGATCGAAGTTTGTGTTCTTTCTACTTTCGTGCTGAATTTTCTAAAGTTTCTAATATCCAAATTTTCCTCATGTTTAGGCAAAAATGCGTACATTTCAAATGCAATATTAAGCGCTACAATCTATCCGACTTTCCTGTTTGGTTCGCTCTTCTTCAATCAAAATGATGGCAGGTGTACAATGTGTGGATCTGATATTTTGTGTTGTCTGGCGACAGTATAATCTCTCCCAATCAATGGCAGCTGATAATACAAACATATGGTAATGACAATATGCTAATGGAATAAATAAAAATATTGGACTCTACACAAAGATAATATTAATTGAAAAAAAATCGCAAAAGAAAGAAACAGCTTCGCAAAAAGCTTAAAAACATTCATATACGATTTGCAGTTTCTAGAAATATCCGCTGCATTTTAATCATAAAAAAATTATCTCTATACAAAATAAATAACACCATTAACTGTCAATGAAATTGCATTTTAATATTGCGAAATTAATAAATTCTTTCTGTTATTCATTATCTTCAAACCATGTAACAAATTTTCAGTTAACGTTTTACAATTTAACGTTAAATACTGAAACATACCACCTGCGTTGTTTACGCATTATCAAGGATATTTAATAAAAATATCTTTTGCGATCTGAATCAATGTTATTTCGAGATTTGTCCTTTTGTTAAGAAGATAAATTATATATAAAGGATTTATAAAACTTTCTCTATCTATATCTCTCTCTGTCGTGCGCCGATACATTAGGAGTAGGATCTCTGATTGATGCCAAATCGGGCAGGTTTCGATGCAGGCTTGAAGCAATCGGATGTCTATCACACTGATGGGCTGTGTTGCAGAGAAACAGGTTTCTATGTGGATGACTATTTTACGGACTCTTTATTCGATCGAGCACTATAGACAATAGGTTAGTTTCAAAACATTAGTCGCTTATACGCACTGCTTTAAATTAATGAATTGAGCCCTCTGGCTGCTGGCGTTTGTATACATCCCTATATAATACGTTCAAATTTCCTTTTCTCTTTCATTCTCCGATAGCTTAGGCTTAGGATCACTGACTGATATATATATATATATATATATATATATAGGACGTGTGCTTTCCGAATATGAGACCAGAGTTCCAATCTCACCAAGGTCGATTTGTCAGGAAGGAGATTCCTGATTTTATCGGTCATGAGAGGAAACAATACCAGCGTGCAGCATCTTTAGAAAGTACCATTAAGCCATACCCAAGCCTTGTGAGTGAAATTGTGTAGAAGGAATAATTGGGGTGGTCGAAAGCGGGAACGCGGGTCTGAGTGTGCTGATCCTGTTCAAATTATTGATCATTGGGGAAAAAACGCTCTCTCCCAGAAACTTTAACTATGGTCTACTCAGCATAGTTGTAGCATGAACAAACAGGTTGAACAAAAACAAAAGTGCCTGAGCGAAGGTCTGCAACAAGGATTGGTTAGCATCCCTAGTAGATGTGTATCCTTCTCCTGTAATGACATTTGGGAACTAACTCATGCCACAGCTTTAGTATTTTGCTTGGATGATCGAATTTAATTACTCAAATATTCTCTTCTAAACACAGGTTACATCTACCCTGAAAATTATTTAGAGTTTGAGCAAAACCTATGATTTCCAACTCAATCTAAGGGTTCATATCTTTCTCCCTCCATTTCTAAATTTATTTGGAGAAACAAGTTTGGTATTTTAATTTTGAGTTAGACAATGAATGCCTATGGGTGTAAATCCTTTGTTACACTTTGCACCTATACAACATTTGAGTAGCTGTATTAATATTTCGTATAATAAGGATTCCCTTAGATTATATACCAACGTATTGTTACATATATATATATATATATATATATATATATATATATATATATATATATATATATATATATATATATAAAAAAAAAAAGAACAGCAAGATATATAATCCGGTGTTCTTATAGATATTTTTATTTTTACAAAATAGTGCTCAATGTAATTTTACAGAGCATTGATATTATAAATTAATTGATTTAAAATATTGTTTTTTGAAACATGGTTAGAACTGTGTGGCGAAGAAACCATATTTTAAATCAGTGTGTGTGGGGGGTGTGGGCGTGTGTGTGTGCGTGCTGGGGAGGGAGAGAAGCAGACATACATACATACAGACAGACAGACGGAATGATAGGGTGATTGTGAGTTACAATGATGAAGAATTTGAAATACTTTAAAATCCACAGAGAAACCTCACGTCAGGGTCAGACTAATCTGATTAAATCAGTTTTTCCGACTTATTTGACCCAGACAAGCGGTGTATCTGCCAATATTGAACTCGGATAAATATGTACTTTGAACTTATCTTCATCTATTAACTTTTGTTGCTCTGTCATTTAGCATTTAATTTTTATTTCATTTTCTTTCGACAATCTCCTAAAATCTTCAAAATTTCGTTATATTCTCTCCATTTACTTGACTACGGTGCTTTAAAGAACCGTATTTTTATTATTAATAACTAGAGAGAAAGAGAAAGAGAAAGAGAGAGAGAGAGAGAGAGAGAGAGTGATCATTATAGAGATAGTATCGAGTGAGAGGAGAGTAGAGAGATAAGAGAATTGGGTGGGAGGGAATTCTGACATGTGAGGCACATGTTTTTAAGTAAGATGGAATTTTCGACAGAAACGTGTAGCTTTTCCTCTACTAAAAAAAATTAAACAAGAAAAAAAAAAAACAGAAATAATCAAGTGGGACTCCATCGGATTTCTTCATGGAATATTGATCAACTGCAAACAGATAACCCCACATCCCTTCACCTTACATCGTTCGTCTCCACGTCTCAACAGAAAGAATGATGGATGACTTTCTATTCTATTCTGACGGACAACAGACAACAGGATTTTAAAGAATGTCTAGGTGTATATAAATATAATATAATCTTCTGTACATAGAATAAATGAATCTATTGTTGTCCCTTTGAGTGTAAATATATGATTATATATGTATATACGGGCAAGGTGATGTTATGATACGAACGTGTAGATTTTTTTGCATATAATATAGAAGTGTTATTCTTTGCGTGAACGTTTGTAAAATTGCAAACACATCAAAATACTACAGATGGTGTTAGTATCATGAACTAAATACATCTTTCTGAGTATGCTTGAACTAATGTTATAGATGGAAAGTGCCACTAATTCTTATACAAACATACATACAGACGTGGGTAAGCAAATGACAGAATGAAAAACAAAATCTGTTTCATACTCAGAAAAAAAGTTCTTCAGGCTAATAATACATTTATTGATGGAACCAGTACACACAGATATATATATATATATATATATATATATATATATATATATATATATATATATATATATATATATATATATATATATATATATATACCAGGGATAGAGTGAATGCAAATATAGAAATCAACATTAAAGTCAATGCGCAGATTAAAGGCATGGCGATTACGTTTAAACATGAAATAGACTTCGATGACCATTTGTCAGCAATTGTTGTTTTGTAAAATTTTACTTTTACTTTACATTGTTTGTTAGGACTGATACATGTTTATATTAAGTTAAAACTAAGAATAAAATTATTCTTTGATAATAGTTAAAATATAGCAGACGGGGCTCTGACATAAAAACGCTTCGACAAATGAAAAAATAAAAAAATAAATAATATTCTATATATATATATATATATATAAATATATATATATATATGATTTATCGATTGTAAAACAAAAAATCCAGTGATTTATCAGGCGTTAGATAATGACTGATGAACAGACGGGGAAAAAGATTGACATCAATAAAGGTCATTTTAACTTAATACTTTATTAAATATATCGGCGTGTACATTTTCTAACTAGTCAGTGTGGTTGCCATCTTACCCCGGCTGCAGACCAATTTCCAAGAGACGAAATAATACGTCTACATTCTTCGATGTGTAAAACTTAATTCTTTCAAACCCCTTTGAACATACAAGATGTCACGCTAATTTTAACCACTCAAATACGACTTCTTTTTGCCTGTATCTAACCTCAAAGATCAAAATGAAAAAGTCAGAAGAGTAATACAATTCTCTAAAGAATAATAGTCTTGTAAAATATTATTTAACAACATGTTGAAGGTCTGAAAGAAGAACCTGTTTTGTAAGATGCTCGTCTGACATACTACAGACTGGAAACACAGTAGAGGATTTGCAACAAAGAGAAAAGCGTGAAGCAGACAACCATATATTGTACAATATAGAAAGTATATGTACATACTTGGTGGGGATCTAGTTTTTGTGATGGTAGCCGAAACCATTGTAGGAGTTATAGGCAAATCACTAAACAGAGACCCAAGTCTGTGTGGAAAATCAGACAAATGTCCACATGAAATATGTTGGATTTGAAGATAATTTACGAGCCAAATATTCTGCTTCATAAGCAGATGATATTAACACCTGGAATTCAGTGAACAAGTTACTGTTACTTCAGATACTTATAAGTTACTCTTACTTAAGACGATTTTACAAAGCTGCCAAAAAATCGAAACAGGCAAAATTTGTTACAGGCTATACCGTGTCTAATTTATCAGCAAACAAATAATATATATATATATATATATATATATATATATATATATATATATATATATTATATTTATATAAAAAAATATTATAACATAAGTTATAACATAAGTTATAAAATCACTACAAAATAGCCATTTTGTTTCAACACACTCTGTGTCTTATCAAGTGATGATGTTGAAACAAAATGGCTATTTTAAGTAGTGATTTTATAACATACTTATGTTATAATTTTTTTAAAAAATAGTTATATCTGCTCTACTTTGTATTGAGCACTCTTTTAAGAATAGTAATTGTTGGTTATTGGAATTCATTCCGTATATACCAATTATATACTTGTATATATATATATATATATATATGTGTGTGTGTGTGTGTGTGTGTGCGTGTGTGTGCGTGTGCGTGTGCGTTCATTTCATTGAATACGACAGACAAGGTTCTTTGATTTTTTTTTTTTTTTCACTTACTCATGTTATCGTATAATGTTTTTCCCAGATGATAAATTATCTAAAAACTGTCCGAATGTTCTTTTTATTCGAGCGCTTTCGGATATACATTTAGCCATTTTCAAAAGTTTAATATTTTAACAGTTAAATAAGAAATGGTTTCTTGCATTTATGTTGTATAAAATGTTTTCATTTTTCAAAACACCATCTAGTTATTGTGTCCATGTTCATAGTTAATATTATTAAGTTTTTTTTTTTTTAATTTTCATTAATAAGGCTTTCATTATTTTTAGCCATTTTTGCATGTAGATAATGCTATTATATTTGTGTTGCCAACAAATATATTAAGAATAGGAAAATATTTAAATGAGATCTAATAGGATCAGAAAGTTGTAGGTCTCAAACAGGAATATTTAAATTTTGATTGATAATTAATGCAATTCATTAATAGGATTTAAATTCGTAATACATCAATTTAAGTATGTTAAAAGTGTAAACATTTTTGTGATAATGCATAACATATATATATATATATATATATTATTATATATATTTATATATATATATAAGAGAGAGAGATAATAATATAGAGAGGAAACAATTCATTAATATATATTTATATATATATATATATATATATATATAAACACACATATGTATATGTAAATATGTATATAATATATATAAATATTTTATATATATAGAGAGATAATGCATACATATATATATATATATATATATATATATATATATATATATATATATATAAACACACACATATGTATATGTATGTATATATATATATATATATATATATATATATATATATATATATATATATATATATGTATATATATATATAAGTAATCCGTCTGCATTTATTATGCAAAACAGTTAAATCTCGAATTTATGAGCCCAAAAGTGGTATTTTAGTTTAACAAAGCAATACTCTCAATAAACTCACCCCTAATGAATTTGACCATTATTTTGTTTTAAAAAATACTACTTTAATTAAATGAGAGAGAGAGATATATGAATGCATGTTTTTAGTCGCTAGGTAACTGACAGGAATTTACGTCCAGTTTCGTAAAACGTTTCAATTTCTTCTATTATCCAAATATGTCATATTTAATAACAAATGTGCTAATAACATAAACCAAAACAAGTAAAGTGAACGAAATCCGTAAACAGAATCGAAACCAGGCATATTTAAAAAAAAAAAAAAAATTTAAATTTTCAGGGCCCTCTTAATATGCAATTATGCTGTATTAATGTTAATATAAAGTCACCGTCGGACGTTTTGGTCTATTTTAGACCATCTTCAGGACATTTTCATTTAAATATAATTAACATTAGAACATAAAAATTCAACACGAAAAGACGATGGACATAAGAGCACAACTAATCCAAACAGATAACTGAAATTTTTGTATAAGATCAGCTTTCCGTTGAAATATGATAAATCACATCTATATAAGCATAATTTTAGTGCCATGACGACTTAAATAACAAAACGCGAAACATGAAGATGTCTATTACACTTTTTCACATACACACACACACACACACACAGACATATATATAAATATATATATATATATATATATATATATATATATATATATATATATATATATATATATAGATAGATAGATAGATAGATAGATAGAAAGATAGATAGATAAACAAACATACTGTCATAATATGTATTTAGCCAGTATTTTTCAAAACAATATTTAATAATTTCACCGAACCAAATCCTTTTATTTAATATTCTGTTCAATTTTTTCCTATTTCTCGAAAAGCCGCTTCTAACAGTATGACCGATAGTTCGATAATGTCAAACTGATGTAAACATTGAACGTCAATCTGTTGTTTTCTGTAAGAAGTAACGACTTGATAATTTTGTAGCTTCATGCGACGAAAGAGAAAATCCCCTACCTCGAACAAAGTCCGTGATTTGTGTGTAGTCTGAACAAGAAAAAATGAAGAAAATCGTTAACAAAAAAAAAAAAAAAAAAAAATCCTGCCACATCTATGTAAACCTAGTTTTAGTATCCTTTATTATATTGGAGAACATATTCCGGCCTAGATTTCCGCTATATGAAAACTATATATTATGATTCAACCTCCAGACCTTCATCATTTTATGTCTTACTGTGGAATTTTTCTCCACAGAATCTATTTTGTAATATTATACGTAAACTATTCGTTCGTGTATCGAATATTCCTGCCAAATTTTGACATCGCTTGTGAAATGTATAGTTTCTTGACAATATGCAAAGAAGAATATACAATATTCTCGGCTTCACTCACATTCAGAGCTCCGGAACGTATCTTCTATGTGCACTATTTTCTTTTATTTTCATTTCAATTGTTCTGATGGTACGTCAAATTCATGAATTTAAGCCCAATAGTAGGGTTATTTTACCGTTGAGATTGTTATGTGTAAGCGTAAGATCTATGCTAATGTTTTATTTTGTAATGCTTCTCACTTATGGAACTATCTTGGTTTCTTGGAAAACATGATCGTCATAAATGTAAAAGCAACATCAATCGCCATCTTCTCCACCCCCCCTTCCCCACAAATCCTGGTATTTTGCATTTTCTCTCTCTTCTCGGCGTTTTCTCAGTCTATTTCACTCTTATCAAGCCCATGTCTCTTAGGGACATTATCGCCTTGCTCGGTGTGAAATGATTATTATAAACATAATTACATTATATAAGTGGAATAGAAGGAGTGGACATACATGGGTATCTAGCCACCCACCACGAGGGTTGCATGTGGCACAAGTACGAGTTTATCGTGGATTTCTGGAGCCCGTAGGCTCAGCCAAAAAATGCCCGTAAAACCCGTATAAACGAGATCGGGTTGGTCATTCTTCCCGAACGAGATTCTGCCCTTCGGCGGAACCTCGTCCGGGTTCCTTTCTGCTCAAAAGCAGAGACTTCGACCGTCAAGTCGAGAAGCTCGGATTTACATGGGTCATACTTGTAAGCAATTCATATTTAGAAGTTATGGAAATAAACTTATGTTGACAAAACACGTAAAAGAACTGGAAATTAAAGGGACTGTTTCACTAGTGGATTGGGTTAGAATGAAAAAAAACAAAACCTTAATAACAAAAAGAATGACAGTGTAGGGGAAGGTGATTTTTATTTTGGGGGGAATTTTTGGTGGGGATATATCACGTGGGTCACGTGACGGTCGCTGACTGACGTCGAATCATAGAGTGATGAAAGTGGCCAGTCATTCAGTCTGTAGGTTTATTAAACACGAGATTGTTTGTCCTGTCCGAGAGTCTTCCCACGGGTAGCCAGGTGGCAAATACCACAGCTTCTTACATGGTGTTGTTTCCTATTGGGAATATGTCTTCCAGTCGTATAGAATGATACTCCGATTTGGAAAATCCAAGATTCGTTGTTGTTTTCCATTCTTAGAAAATGCCATTGCCAATGGTATACTAGATGAATCCATCCCGTTTGAATGTGGAGTCCTAAAATTAGCTTCTCCAGTTTAAAGCATCTCCATATTATATGCACAAACCTTCATTTTCTTTTCTACTTGCACTCTTCTTTCTAATTAAATATATTGTTCTCCTCATAGGGAAAGTGTTCATATGTATATATAGTTTTGTGTATGTCTTAGGAGTATAAAACTTTCTCTGAGAATAAAACATGTTTGTTATTCTTTTTTCCTTTCAGCCACTCTGTCTCGTTCGTGAATTACGGTGTTTTTATATCACGGATGTAATAATGCCTTTAATGGAGGAAATGTATAAACAATTCTACTCTAGCTCACTCCTGGTATACTGGTGACCACGACGTGATATTTATTTACCTGATAGGTGACATTATTATCAACCATTAATATTATTTCAAACTGTCGGCAAGCTGAAGCATCTCCTTTGAAAAACATGGAAATTTATATTGAGCTCGATAAGATTAAAAGAAAACAGAAGAGCATTTTGAAAATCTGACTATTTGTAAAGATTTTCCAAGCGGAGCTTAGACGTGGCACAAGGCCGAAAGCATGGGGTATCCAGTGAGGTTCGAACTCACTTTTCAGTAGTAACTCATCTAGCAAGACAAGCATGCTAATCTTTACACCACGTCGAGACGCCCAAATCTGGTGGTTTGTAACAGTGTTAATTAGTCAAGAGAACATCATTTGTAAGTGTACTAAAATTATTTAGATTAGAGCTCTATTATATAATTAAGAAAATCAATATATAGGTCGTAATTCTTTTTAGCATGCTTTTTATCCTCTTTGAATTTCTCTTTCATTTCTCTCTATTTTCGTTTTTTTTTTTATAATTTTCTTCATTTCCTGTCCTTCTCAACATGGACAATAGCAATGTTCTTGCTTTCTACACAGTATTGCCGAAAAAATAAATTAAAATAATTACAAATTAAATCCTATCATCTTACGTAGATATTTTTGTTACCCTCAATGCACTGCTTTTTTCCTATGAAAACACTTTATCCCATTTCCTAAATAATTTATCTCCAAGCAAGGCGATAAAGCCATTAAGACGCAAGTGTTTATTGTGTGTAAAAGAAAGAAAAACCATATTAAGAAGAGAGAGCAATCAAATAAGGATTCAAGACGAAGAAGATGTCGATTGACATTGCATTTATATTTACAAAGTTCATTGCAAATCAGCAGGTAGCAGGAGAGTTGAAAGTGAGACATGTGAGTATAGAAACTGATAGTATATAAATTATGGTCAACATCTAGTAATTACGACTATAAAATAATGACAACCAGCTATCATTCTACTAGTGAACTTAAATTATTAAAATAACGTATATAGTTTGATGAAATAACTTATGCGTGAAAAAGCTGTTAAAATATTATTCACAATACACATGTTTACACGCTGATAAATATTTCCCAACACACAGTATAAAAATATGTGATCAATATTCAGTTGTCTATCATTAATCTGAATATTTTTTTCTTACAGCGCTGACAGGACGCTGAATATTTGGGAATGTCTTTTAGAAATGTATCCTTTCCTTTTTTTTTCCTTCTCAGTCAATATGAAAGGGAATATTGGGTAAGTTTTTACATTGTATGTAGTAATTGGACAGATAGCGACAAGGTCGATTGCCTGATTGTGGTTACCAAGTCAATCCAGACCGTAAACAGAAACATTAATGTATATCTATTTAAGGTCTATGAGATTTTTTCATTGATATTTTCTCCATCTATCTTGCATCCTACCATCTGTTAATATATATTGTATCATTCATATATATATATATATATATATATATATATATATATATATATATATAATCATTTTCTATTTTTAAAATTTGCGCATGCACGTTGTTTGTTTTTGATTTTATCGACTGTGCAGTATAGTAGATTATGGGCAGCGCCAGTAAGAAAAAGAGCACAGTGACGCAATTCACTCCGCTAGAAATTTGGAAACTGTATGCTGTACTGCTTGGCATTCGCACCGGAAGCTCGAATACGAATATTTCAATGTTTGGGTGTAAATCTGAGGACGGTGCAGAAGATTCAGAAAGATTCAGATGTGTCTAATGGTCATTACGAAGGTTCAGCAGCTCAGAAAACTCACTCTGATAGTTCGGATGAGGTAAGAACCCCTGAAATTTTTGGTGAGGCCTCACTCAATACAGAGGCCTATATCAAGAGCCTTGAAGAGGTGGTGCAGTTCTGGATCAAGAAAGTGACTGCTGGAAGAACTTTTGTCTGGCAATGGTTCTCTGCAACATGTCACGTTATCGGAAGAACCCAGTCATGCCTGTCAGACACTTTCTGCGACAACATCACACCTAACTTCTGGCTAGGTAAATACCCAAACTGAAAGACCGCTGTTTATTATGCGTGGAGTGCAGTTGCGCGAGAGAACAACAAAACTCCTTGAACTGATAACAATGATTATGGCAGCATTGGCCATCTTGAACAAGTTGAGAGTTCAGATGATTTGTAGGAGAACCGGAAGTCGTCCGGAGACCGTGGTTGAAGCCAATGGCGATTTTATTGAATCAGTTTACTCTTTAGAATTTCAAGACGTTTTTGTGCAGTATTGGTAAATATGTATGTAGAAATGCGATGTCCTGGTTACCTTCATTTTGAGTTATTTTCCCGACAATTTATGCATCGCACACTGTATATATATATATATATATATATATATATATATATATATATATATATATATATATATATATATATATGTATGTGTGTGTGTGTGTGTGTAATTGTATGCTTTTCTGTGTGAGTGTGTGTACGTGAAATTATTGAATATTTGAACATTTATCTGCCCAAGAATTTAATGACAACCATTGCATCCCAGCGGCCATTTTCGATAATTCTCTTTCTCCAGCACTGTAATTTTTCCTTCCATCGTCGCCTCAAAGAATCCATATGACTTTTCGGCCTAGATCTAAAGAAATGTGTATTACTTTTGCCTTCTAGATTTCTTTTTCATATACCTAATTCAGAATCATATGAACGACACACTACCGCGAGACAACCAATCGACAATCGATGAATGCGAATATCAGTAAGAAAATAATATTTCTGCTCATCTGAGTTGAGTGTAATATCAAATTAAATAAAAGTCGATTAATGTAAAACGTAAAAATTAATTTTATATCCACAATATCTGCACAGAAACACAGACATACCAAATGTCCTTTCTGAAATAGAGAGAATTATATCCTAGATTAAATTACGATAAAAACAAACCGCCTCACCTGGTTCATTCCTTGATGTGCTGCATTCATAACTCAATATAACCACTACTACAATATCAATCATTGGCTACAACCGTTGCAAATTTTTTTTCTGGGAAATGGAGTTATGAATACTGCAGTACATGCCAAGGCTGGAACTAAAGAACATAAATGATGGAAATTCTGGAAAATTTCCAACCAAATTCTCCACTGAGGCAAAGCGTCAGAGTCTACTAAATAAATGGCCTTGAGGTCATCTCATCCCCGTCAGATAAGGCAAAAATCCTGGAGAAGAGATTTGCCTCTAAGTACACGTTAGATCAGGCATGTCAAATTGAGACTCCCCTGGGAGCCACCTGCTCACATATTTGTTGTCTTGTGGGATAACCAATTGTGCACATTAAAATTAATTGGTGTCATTTAAAACAAGAAACACACAATGTTCATACAAATTTTTTAACATGATTTGTCTATGCAATACAATGAAATAGTTTGATAAAAAAATAAAGTTTTAAACAATAAAATATACGTGCAGTTTGAAAAGCAATAAATAGACTGGACAAAAATTACAGCTGTTCAAAACTGAACATTATTTTGCCAATATTCAGTCAGTTTTAGTTTTTTGTCCTCAGGCTTGATACCAATTTTTGCTTACAATTTTTGAGATGTCTGTCTGAATTGACGAATTTGGATTAGTCTTGTTCTCATATAAGTTTTAGTCAATGTCACGAAGGAAAATAATTGATCACAGACATAGGTAGAACCAAACATAATAATCTCTGTGGCAAAACTTTCCGAAGATTTTAAACTTTTCAGAAAGGTATAAAACCTCCCAGGTACTCCTACTTCAAGATACTTTGCGATGACTGTAAAATCCGAATTTCGAATAGTTCAATATGCAGGCTTTCTTCTGTCTTGGCAACATCAAAGGTGCTGAGATTAATGCAAACTGATGTTCAAAAGATGAGGAATCAGTAAATCTTTTCTGGAATTCCTTTGACAACAATTCCATTTGACTGTCATACTTAACAAAGCTTAGTACAGCCTCGGTATTGTCAGTGTTTTTCGGCTCTTTGCACAAAGGAAAATAAAATAATATTCATTTGACAACTTTGACTAACATTATTTTAATTTTGTAATGAAGTACTTGATGCGACATGCAACTGATAAATTTGTTTTTTCCTTGTATTTATCAAATTAATTTCAGTTAATTGCTCAGTAATATCAGATTTTGGAGACAATTTGCATCTTTTATTCATCTGTGTATTGATCATTTATCTTTAAAAACATAATTAATTCTTGTCTGAAAAAATAGAAACATTACAGGACTTTGTAACATTACAACCAACGAACTTCTGTGTACAATGGAACATCAGCGAATTGATTATCCATATCTTTCAACATCTGACGGAGGATGAGTGCACGACCTCTTATATAGTTCTCTGTTTTTGTGACCAATCAAAGCACATGATTCAATTTTAAATCACTGAATAAAAATTTTGATCATGTATAATACAGTGAAAATTTGCAAACAATGAATCTGGATAAGAGTATTTTATTTTTCTTTGTAATTTGGCAGCAACACCATCATGTATGCCAGACATATTCATAGAATAGTCCGATAAGCATACAGATTTACGTAAATCAAAACTACGCTCATACAGAACTTACTCAGCTTTCTCAAGCATTTCTTGTCTTGTAGTTTCATTCATAGGGACCACTTCAATCAATTTAAATAGTAAATTCATTGTCTCAGCTCATGTTGACGATAACATGCCGCGCCATTCAAATGATGTCAACGGTTTCATCAACTACAATAAAAATTGATCAAACCTTGATAATCCGGCCTTCAAATATTTTTTTTTAAATCAGCTGACATTTCATCAATTCATTAAACAATAGTATCTTGGTTAATGGAATGTCTTTGAATGCGTGTGCTTTCTCTGGAAATAAAATTTCAGCTGTTTTCATAAAACATTGATTTACGAAGATTTCTTCAATGTACGATTCCTAATCATGGCTGTCATTCATCTATCATTCGGCTCATATCATAGCTTTCAGTAACGGAAGTGATTTTCTGTTTCTAAATTTTCGTTAAAACGTCTGCTGATGTGACAAATCAACCTTCAGTTCTTTGAATTTTGATAAGCACATTACAAATGAAGCAAAGGTAACTTTTTTATTTAGCATTGTGGATAGATAACGTAATTCCCACTTTTCTTGAAACAGCCGCCCCTTCTTTATTCAATTTTCTTTTTCGCTTAGCTGGTGAGGGTACAAGCCGTTCTAGGATAAAAGTAGTAGGATATAAAACGAATTTTTAAATTTGATGATTGGAAATCTGAAAAATTACAGTCAAAAGAAATAAAGCAATTTTGGTAAGATCTCTAAAATTTTTTTGACTTACGTTTCACATTTGAAGCAAAAACTTTTGGTGTGAAGGCTATTGTCATGGCTACTACATATAAATTGTTCCGGTCCTATTTTGTCGAATATTTGCTACCTTATGTAAAATAATTTCCTAGTTCCATACGATCTTAAAGTTTGTCGATGATATTAAAATTATTTTAAATAAATCCATTAAATGAAATCCTTATTTGGTATTCTATTAAAATAATTCGAAATATAAAAAAACGATTTATTTTCACGAATACAGTAATTTCTAAATTATAAAAGCCTCAGTTTTGTTTCTTCCTAGCCGTCGAATGCAGAATACTGACTGTCCCAGCGTCATCTGAAACACAAGCGTGGGAAAAATCGTATGACAGATATATTTAGCTCCAACTCAGAGAGGAAAAGAACAGTTTTTGTTAAATCTCGTGCGATAATCTGAGATCTGTGTATTAAAATGAAAAATGTCTTTAAAAATGAAGAAGAGAAGACACAAGAAATGTTTGATAATCGGTAGAGATAGCAGAATGTACAACGACTATGGACAATTTATATTTAAATTTCTAGCGGAAACCAGGAAAATATAGAAAAATTAGTAGTACATCATCAACATGAAAATATATTTAACATTTAACCCTATACACACACATACATACACACACACACACACTTATATATATATATATATAAAGTGATTTAAAATATGTTTTTCGCTGTACAGTAATAACCGTGTTTCAAAAAAAATATTAGTTCCGTTTCATCTTCAAGCGAATGTTGCACTCAATATCTGCTTGAAGATGAAACGGAAATATCTTTAATTTATATATATATATATATATATATATATATATATATATATATATATATATATATATATATATATATATATATATATATATACGTTTCTAAAGCAGTAATGGATTTTGTATCTATAAATCCATTAATTGGACGTTTATCTATCACTTGAACTGTTACTTTTAGTGGATACACTTGTTTGTGCAGGTGGTCCGTTGATTTATTAAACAGTATATTTATTTAATTTCTTATAACGGCTGAATATTCGAGAAATCTTACTAAAGAAATATATGCGATCTCCGGTATGATTCGAACCACCATCATCATGTCCAGTCGGAAACTATCTTTAGATCCGACGTTCCCTAACCGACTCAGATACGAAGTAGCTTTGCCAATCTAGCAAGGTCTGAAAATTGCCTTTAAAGCGAAATCCTTCTCGTTATAGATAAGTCTGACCTCTGCTCAATTTCATATGGAAACGTAAACAAAGTAATTCTCTAAGGAAATAAATGATTTTTACTTATTAATCCTGCAAATTTTTATGACTTTAAACGTTAATTTTAGTGAATACTCGTATTTGTATGGACAGTCCGTTTATATATAAAACAGTATATTTATCATCGTCTACCCGCTAGAACATTCAAGAAATCTTATTAAGCATTTGAAAAAGTCTCACCCCCGGATAACCGATTCGAAATCAAAGATACATTATTGGAAAAACTTCTTTATGGACTAGTCATTTTGGACACGTAAGTTCTAATGAATGTTGCAATCTGCCTGAGATCACGTATTTTTTTAATCATATTTGGAAATTCAATACAATCTACTTTCAACGACCATCGAAAAGAAAGTAAAATTTTCACCCATCAGCCATATATATTTGGCGCTATAAATCTTCCCCAATTTAAATAATATTTAACCATTTATAATAATGATTTTTTTTTCTTTTTCTTATATTCATTCAAACTCAGTAACCTCGTGTGTCTTAGTAGCGTTATTGCCTTGCTTGGAGTGAACTGATTAAAGAAAATATTTTGGTTTTTGCTTTCTTTCTTTCTTCGTTTATTTGTCCGTCTTCTTGTCTAGGAAAATCACACTTCTCCGTTGCTGGTTTCCAAAATTGATCTCGCAAAATCTCCTCTGGCGAAAATTCCGCGTTCAAAGAAATCTGTACACATTCTGGCATGAAGTTTTTTTTTTCTGTTAGTTTCTTTTTCTTTCTTCTTTTTCTTCTTCTTTTTCTTCTTCTCGTTGCTATTTTTCAGAGCTGCTTTACTGGATCTAGTATAACAGGTTCGTAAAATAGGTTTTCGTAAGACAATGACCGGTCTTATAGGAAAGAAACAGAAAAAGAGTCCTCATAAAAATGAAACACACGGGATTGTCTTTAAAAAGAAATATTTTAATTTTGCTTCAGCCACAGAATAATCATAACAAAATAGAAATTTGTACAAACCTAAATATGCATTCACTCTGATAGATAGATAGATAGATAGATAGATAGATAGATAGATAGATAGAAAACAGACAGGGATAGATAGATAGATAGATAGATAGATAGATAGATAGAAAACAGACAGGGATAGATAGATAGATAGATAGATAGATAGATAGATAGATAGATAGAATACAGAATACCAATAATTTTTGAAGAAATATGACAAATGGAATTCCGTTTCATCGAAATTAGTTTTGATTATGCATTTCGCTTTTCCAAGCTTCATCAGATCCAAAAACATAGAGAACGGACGTAGATAGATAGATGTAGAACATAGATAGATAGATAGATAGATAGATAGATAGATAGATAAAATTAGTAGTGAAAACGATGAATTTTGTTTGTTCACATACTTTCTCAGTTTTATGTACAGGAGAAGTTTATAACTTGTTTCTTGATTGGAATTGTTTTTCCGGTTCATTCGTCTAAAGGTTTTTCATTTTCTTTCGGCCCAACTACACCTTTGTGTCTTAATGGCCTTATCATCTTCACTGGGGTGAAATGATAGATGATGTTTACTACTTCATCACAAGAAATCCTTGTAAGACATATTTCTGCGTCGTACAGGCATGGTTCTCTAAGCCAGATAAAAATTTAATAATTTTGGCAATCATTCATTGGTTTCGATTGAAATTTTCAGCCAATCAACAAGCAGAAAATATCTTATGATGTCAAGCAATGCTAGTCGATGAAAAAAGAAAGACATTTGGCCAATCCCATTATTTAAAGAAGAACAGAATGTACTTCAAAAGAACTAGCAGACAACACACTGGAGGCTCTCAGGCTGCAATGATCACTTCTACTTGGGCGCCATAACGACGGATGATGAGTTCAATACTCTCGAAGTGAGCATGGAAACTCTCGCATTTTTCATTTATAGGTTCTCGAGAACTGTATTTACCTTCTTTTGACAGGTATTGTTTTTAATTCCGCTAATGTCTAACCAACATCTTTAGCAGAAAAATCCATGTGTAGCAATTTTTAATCGTCATTAACCCGGTCATGCAGCATTTATTACTGAATTACATATTACCAGTCACACTAATAGAGTGACCTGACGTGAAAATAAATAGATGTATAGACAGATTGATAGAGGAACGCGTTGCTGAAATATCTATAGGGAATTACTTCCATATAAAGGATGTTTCATTAAGACGGATCCAAATCAACAATAAATAAATCAGTGTTAATTGTGAAAATTAATTTATTTCTCTATTGGATCATGTTACTTACGTCATTGCAATTATGTGTGAAAAATAATATATGGCCCAAATATCTACCAAATTAGAAAGAAAAAGAAAAGGAAAAAAAAATCAAAGATGCTTAAACTTAATTCACATTTAAAATCGATCCAAGTTATTGGAACACCTTTTATATACTAACAGATAAGTACATTTCTGCTTGCAAAAAATCATTAATACAAATGCATATATTAATTCAAAAAATGAAAACACATTAAAAATGTCAAGATTATATCCATTCCGATAAACATCCTGGGTATGACGATAAACTACATTCGCGTCCTGGGTAAGACGGTAAACTACGTCCAACAGCAAGGCCTCTGATCAGGAGGTTTTGAGGAGCGTGGAACCACCTCTTAATTGCTGGCGTTCTCAGGTCCACGCTGACCCGGTGTGGTAGCACCTGTTAAGATATTAGCTATGGACAAATATTTAACACCAAACTTGTGTAAAAATTGGTTTAATACCAGAAATCATTTGTAATAATAATAATAATAAAAAAATATTACCAGCAATAATTTCCGAAGGAAAAATTATTATCAGCAATACTTTTTAAGAAAAATACCAGCAATACAAACAGCTCTACATTTTTAGAAAAAAAATATTACCAGCGATAAAAAAAGTATTCCCTGAAATAGATTTTTGAAGAAAAACATATTACCAGTAATAAAAATTTTGTCGGCATTAAATAACCCATTGAAGTTGATATGCCGTAAATCAAAATAAACCAAAACAAACCATTCTGCTAAACATTCACAAAACCTCAAGAAAACATTTGAACATGCTTTTTTCACGTCAATATTACTATTAAATTGAATTTTTCTTTGAAATATATATATATATATATATATATATATATATATATATATATATATATATATATATATATATATATATATATATATATATATATATATATATATATATATATATATATATATATATATATATATATATATGAAAAATATTTATTCTGTACATTTTAAAGAATATAACCAAACCCCATTAAATATATATTTTCTAATTTTCAACTATAGTTTATAAAGAAATATATCTTGTTAAATTTCTAATTTTTTAAAAGGAGAATAATCTTCTGAAAGATATTTCACAATTTGTCATTTTTATAATCAAAGATATATAGACGTAGATCTAAAGAATTATAACTACGAAATATTAAATCCACTTATCAATATGTTTTTGCGTTATATTTTATCACTGGAATGAATGACCGCAGGAGATTCGTGTTTCTGAAATTGTATTCGATAAAAAACGATAATTGTAAGAAGTGAATTGATTCTTATTCCATTCTGCATAACACGAACAATATGATTAAGAGGACATAAATTGAGATATTCCATTTGAATTGCATTTGAAAAATAACTGATGAGAAACGATCCGATTTTCATCACATTTATTTCTTAGGAGATATGTCTGTCTTAGTTATAATTATAGTTACAATTGGAGTCATTAACCACGCCACCGAACAATCGGTAGCATCTCAAGAGATTTTCAGACAGTTACTTCTGTATTTATGTGGATATATTTTAAGAGATACTTTTCTGTCACCTTAAAAATATCAAAAATAAATGGTTGTCGCATATTTCCTCAGACCTGCATAGAGATAAAAAAAAATAGCAAGGATTGCTAAAACTTACTTAACCAAATAAAATTTGCCTCCTTAAATATGTTCGTAATAACTCAAATTAACATAAATCTATATTTTTTATAAATTGTAAAATATACTACTAATCAGTTTCCATTTATAAAGCTTTAATCCGTTCAGCTATGCGTTCCTGAACAATTTTAAACTTTTCTACCATAGTTCTTGAGACAAAATTCGTAAATAATTGGTATGAAATATTTCACGGTAGATATAAAAATAGTTACAAGTGTTTACTCGCCGTTCAACCGGTCAATGTGCATTAAGCCATTTTTCTTTACTACCGGTAATGTGTTGGTCAGAGGTCAAAGGTTTAATGCTCTCTTAGGATAGTGGATATGGGTATGTTAGTATAAAAAAGGCATCCATAGGACAGGGTACCAACTACAGATTCAGGACTCTCAGGAATTCCGTCAAAGTTTAGGCTGAAATCTCAACATTTTACCAACAGACTGCCTAAGAATCCCGTAGCATGCAAACAAAAATTGTTGGTCAATTGCTACCTGATGATATAGAAGATTAGTACGGAAAAATCGAAAACCATGTTTCAGTGGAGGAAACTACAAAAAGGGAGAAATTCTGATAAGACTGGTGAAGATTGTCTGATCGTAAATAATTTCCTAGCAAAGAAAAGGAAATGAGAACTGTCAACGATTGAAAAAAAGGATCGATTGAAAATTTCAAGATCGTTATTGAGAACAGCATAAAGAAATGTCGATGGTAAAGCAGGGTAGGGTTTTTGCAAATAAAAACAAAACAAAATGTGACTTCCAGCCTAAATGGAAAGTTATAAAACATTTTTAGATATGCAGACATTTTTTCAGAAAAAGAAATGTCCAAACATTTTTTTTTAATTTTTTTTGTTATGAAGAAAAAACAAGTCTGTTTGGACAACGTTCCTGTGATTTACATTTTTAGCTTCTGATAAAGATGGCGCTGTGTTAATGATTTTCATACTTTTTCTCAAGATGTCAGTTTTGTGGAAAAAAAATGATGTTTTATATAGTTTGTGTATAGTACAACCACAGCTCCTATGCTATATTTGCAACCCTACCGTACCGTTATATTGCAATAATCTACATCATCCTAGGCATATTTTACAGCAAATAAATGGTCTTAATTTTTTATTTGTACCATGTACCGTATTACGTTGTTTATAACTGACATATACACGACTTTGACACAGGATACGACTTCAGATTTCAGTATCAAAATTTGGAAATGATCAAAATAGTATCTATCGTGAAAGATTCTCTAGAACAGCATAGTTAACAAACATTCCTTGCAGCATACCATGCAATTAATTTGATATAATCATAACAGCACATGCCAGGAAAAACGTGATATATATATATATATATATATATATATATATATATATATATATGTACTCTCCCTTCGGTTTTGACGTATGAGGATCTGACATCTTATTGATTCAGTTATGAAAGTTTGTGCGATAATCTTAAGTGGCATTTAAGACCCGCTAATGATTTACAAAGGAGGCCACATATGAAGCAAGTGTAAGGATTGTGAAATGAGATCACTGTTAGATTGAGTGACCTTTTAGATCTTGCTCTCGCTTCTTGAAGATGATTCAGACGCAGATTGAAAATTGCTGAGTCTACTAAAACACGTTGATCTCCATTCTACCCGCTCCAAAACCAAGCGCTCAAGAGTGTTATGCGGTATATTGACTGCTGACAAGTTGCTTTTCAGCATGTATTTGTATCTTAGGCATGGGCGTCCTACATTCCTGTAGCCCTGATCTAACTGGCTGTACATTACATTAGAATCTGGGTATCCTTTCATCAGACATTCTCAAGACATGGTCAATCCTCCGTAACTGAGACTGTATGATAAATGTCTCGTTTCCTCCAATATTACACCTGTTTAACAGGTCTACGTTAGATGTCCTATCTTGAAGCTTAACTCCACAGATTGCACGCAAACAGGTTTTATGGAAAACATCAAGCTGGCGTATATGGTACCTGTATCGATTCCACGACTCTGAGCTATACAAAAGTATGGCAAGTACAACAGCTCTGTAAATCCAAATTTTCCTATCCCTCCGAATACCCCGCTCATTCCATTCCATATATATATATATATATATATATATATATATATATATATATATATATATATATATTACCGAAAACGTCCGACGTTGACATATAAACATTTAAACCGTATAAATTGTATATAAGGATTTTTGTCTGTTTTTTCCGTATATATTTTTTTCGCATACTGGATTTTTTGTTTGTTTTTATATATATATATATATATATATTTTATATATATATATAGTGGGTCACATTGGTTTTTATATCTGAAAAAAACTTACAGATGAATTTCGAAACTTATAGGAAATATGTAAACGAACATTCTCGATCAAAACATCGAAGGAAAATTTAAAACCACTGTTTTGAGACACATTTATTTAATAAATAAAATAACTCATCCTTCGTTGAAATTCATTATTTTTTTTGATTGAAAAAACAATGAAATACTTTTTGACCCACTGTATATATATATATGATATGTTAAATATACATTTTATGGGATATTTTAAAAGTGAACATTATAACATTCTTGCTAGACGATTGCGTCTAGCATAAAAGTGTTCTCATATTTAATACAAATTGAACATTACGAGTTACATTTTTCAAGGTGTTCTCAAAAACTTAATGAGGGTTCACCTCGAGTTATAATATTTTTCAGATGTTAAAAAGTTTATGCATGCTAAAAAAAATATAAAAAATTGAAACAATATACCGTCTCTCTCTTGTTCAACAATACATTTATAAATGAGCTATTGCAGGCCAATTCCAAAACTATTAAAATCCTTGACTCGACAACTAACAAACTAACCACAATATTAACGAAAATGAAAATTCGCTGTATATCTCTATCCGATGGAGGCAATCTCATCATAATTTGTACATATATATATATATATATATATATATATATATATATATATATATATATATATATATTCTTTATGCACGGAAATATATGATAAATATCATGTACATATTTTGTATTTAACTTATGATGAGCTTATTCAGGCTATCTTAATATATATTGAAATTTAACTATTCATTCGATTTTTCAATTTCCATTTAAATATAACCCTTTTCATCTACGTCATTTTCCCACCTATTATTTTTTAATATAAAATGTACTTTTTATAATTATGGTGTTATCTTCAAATAAGCTGAACAGCCTATATACAGTTTTATGGAAGATGAAAACTTCAATTTTATCGACTGATATAAACAGTTTTTTTTTGTTTTTTAAATCAATTAACCCCAAGCAAGGCAAGGGTGCCTTTAGCACGCAAGGGGTTACAGGGGGTTGAGAACAAGAGTAAAGAGGCGTGTTTGAGGAAAGAATACAGAGAAGGACGAGGAACAAGCTCAGGGTGTCAGATGTCGATTGACATTACACTTGGATATTTGAAGATTATAGTCATCTGGAAAGCAAGTAAGGGGAAGGGAGTTCCACAAACGGGAAGTGCGAGAGACGAAGCTGTTTGAGAAAAGAAGATGGTTACATTTAACCGTTTTGACAGTGAAAGGGTGGGGCCGAGATGCCACCCTGGCAGCTCGCTTAAATTCATGCAGTAGCTCGTCGGAATAGCTGCCGTAAAAATACTTGTAGAATAGTCAGGGGAAAGCCACGGTACATCAGTGGGAAAATGTTTGTAGATTTTTATTCTGCTTTGAATGCAAAGAAGAAATATCAATGAAGAAATATTTCTTGCAAGTGGACGCGAGTTGCTAACATAATTTAATGACAAATCAATATTCACAAAGTTCAATAGGTTAAAGAGCTCTAATGAGAACTATGACATCGTGATGTTTATCAATGTCTAGCAGAAGGATATTATGCTTACACTTTCAGAGTTTATCAAATCACTAATGGCATGATTTTATGCCTCACTCTAAAGAGCGCTCGCACGCAGTCCCCCATTTATGATAAATATATATGACAACATATATATATATATATATATATATATATATATATATATATATATATATATATATATATATATGTTGTCATATTCTCTGTATGTATAAGTGATATGATTCCGCTAAGACCTCTGTCGCTGAGTGTGTTTATGCGTTTGTGTTCACATGATTCATTTTCGGCTGAATTTCATTTGATTAATAGGAATTGAAGGAAACGCAAACATTCCAGACGATATTATTACCGCCATTTTTCTTGTCACGTGACTGTCTCTTTCATGTTATGGCGTCTTGTCAAGGCCATTATGTCGCTTAACCAAGAAATGAATGGAAAAAGTTTAAGGTCACCTGATTCTATAATAATAATAACTAGCGAAATAATAGTAATAACAATATTCATAATTGAATTATTATAACGTTTAATATTATGATGATTTTATCTTTCTGTGAGAAAAGTATTATCTTTATTCATTCGCGGTCATTATTAAAGTGATCTGGACATATTTTCTTTAAACAATTCAAAATAAATCCAACTTCCTAATAATTCATCTAATGAATTGTTCTCTTTTGTACCTGGACTTTACCAATTTTCCATTACTGATTGTTAACTTAGACTCATCATTTTACACTTGAAATTGCGATATGTAACGTAACATCTATGCTAAAAGTTTCGCATTCTCCATTGTTAAACTCTCTACCGGCTTCTTTCTTTCCAGAGTACTCCGCAAATTTAAATGCGATATCAATCGTCACCCTTTGTCTTACTTAATCCCTTATCTTTCATCGGTTTTTCTACTCTATACATTTTCTCAGATTGTTTCGAATTCGGTAAGAACTTGCAACTCAGTGGCTTTATCGCCTTTCCTTAGTTTGAAATGATTAAAATAACTTATTTGGCATGCATTTAATTGGTAGTTATAAAGAAATTAAAATCAACATTTCGACTTCTTATTTTAGAAGAAAAAGGATCATAAAATAATTTTGTTACAATAGACGTGTAATTGTTGGGAGCTATGAAATCTCACATCCTAAAGAGACACGCCATATAAACGTTAAAGACACACAGATGCACACACATACATAAGTGCGTATTTGCATATGTGTGTCTTTAATATGAGTGATTGGTTCTTTCATTTCCTACGGTTAATGAACTCTTCACAGCTTATTTTAAAGCCAATTTTTTTTATATATAATAAGAAAAAAATATTTTTTGTAGGGGATGGTGATGTAATAAGTATTTAATGATATATGTCTTACTAATAAACGTATAGCTGGTGCTGGCGAGAGAAGACGTAGTTGTATATCTTTCCAACAGGTATAAGGATATAACAAAGCAAACTGGATTTAGATCTCAGCTATCCGATTAATATTTCCCAGGTATTATCCGTTACACTACCCATACATCCTAGCTTACAGCACCAAGTATCGACAAGCTGTCACTCAACTACATACTGATCACGCTTGACATTGATTAATCTCCGCAGTCGTACGGTTTTTCAACGCGATATGGTCATGGACCTATATCAATTTTAGTAGTAAAAAATATATCGATAGTGTTACTAATAGCTTTTGAGGTGGTGATACCATTAGTAATACTAGTTCTACTAACATTATTTGTAGCAGAAGATATTATTGTCAGTTCATGTTCATGTAGAGGATATATCTGCTGGTCAAATGTCAAAAATATATCCACTTCTAAAGTACTCTTGTAAAGACGCTTTGATTATTTCAATACAAATATTTCGATAAATTTAATTATAACTAGCAGTACAGCCCGTCGTTGCCCGGGGATGTAACAGTAAGAGATAGATCAAGTATCGACCATCATAAAGACTGAAAAATAAAATTGACAAAGATTATTGTTTAAGGTTGATAGACACGCATGTCTTTTATTTGTTTTTTTTTAAGAATTGGTCAAACCAAACTCAAACAAAAACATTGTTTTCAGTCGTTATGAGTCTATCGATTGAATAGAATTTTATTATAAACAATTGTCTTGTAAATGGAATTTTTAAAGCATTCTGAATGTAAAAATAAAGAAAAAAGTGTGCAAGACAATAAGAAATACTACCTGCCAAAAAAAAGTGAAGTTTTGTTGAAATCCGATCCCGTGTATAAACGAACACACACATACACACACAAACAACCTGGGTTTTATAATAAGTATAACTCGATATGAGTTGTCCCCCTTTCATTCTGGCGACAGAATCATGTTTTTAAATTGATTTCATGCAAAAACAAATGTGTTTTTCCAATTTTTGGCTCTGTCAGAACCACCGCAAGATAATTTTACGCAGTCCTGTGAAGTTTTGTTGAAATCGGTTGAAAAATGTAGGAAATCCGATCCAATATATAAACGTACAGACACACACACAATCTGCGTTTTATAATAAGTAAGATTATCCATTTTACCAATGCATATGTTTGTAATACGAGGGTACAGGACAGGTTAATTCAAGTTTTAAAAAATGGCCATATTTCTATTGGGATCATACTCTTAATTATTTGCTGTGTTCACGAATATTGTCTATCTTTCTAACGTTTCAGATATTAGAATAATTGATGTTATGATAGACTTCTTCCAAATACTTGGTCCCACGATTCTGATAATATTATTAAATGTGAGCACTGCATTCTTGCACTAGCGTATGAAATTGGAAGAAAATTCCAGCAAAAGCCAAACAGTCAACCCTTGTTCACTTCTGAATGCGCTGCAGCCATAACGCATCGAAGGAATGATGTTGTACCCACCTTGCTGCGTTCTGAAAGCCACGCAATCGCTGGAAAAAGTTCTAATGTACTCCAAGTGCAGCTACACACGAGCAATTCAGACTAAATCTGGAAAGAAACAAATTGCATCCCGTGAATTCTGGCTGATCACCAACCAAATCCTGAGGTAGAGCGGCTGTGCACACAATTATAAATGACCCCGCGATAATATCTTCACCGACTGATAAGGCGAACCTCTTTGAATCCATCTTTGCTCTTTACTGAACGTTAGACGGAAAAGACCACCCGCTCACCAAGTTACCACGTTTCACTGAGTATATTCTAAGTATTATTAAAGACACATCAGTTTTCTCTGTATCATCAGAAAGCTTTTTGAGACCATAATCCATGAGAAGGTCATCGAGAACCTAGAAAAGAACAATCTACTCAACAACGGTTTCGGTCGTCAAGATCCACTGCCAACGTCATACCTACCATCACTCATAGAAACAGTGAGGCTGTTGACGAAAAACACATCTTGAGGACCATAGTACTAGATATCTCAAAGGTCTTCGACAAGGTGTGGTACAAAGGCTTACTAAACGTGCTAAGCAGTTATGGAATTAATGGAAGAGTCTTCTCGTACATAAAATCCATCCTAACAGGTATGTCCCTGAATGTAGTTATATAATGGCCGATCCGCGCACTTCGAGGTGGTGTAATGTTTAGCAAGCTTGTATCGATAAAACAATTACAAATGAGTAGTGAGGTTGATCCTTACTGGGTGCCCCTTACATTCGCCTGTGTGCCACCTCCATGATACGCTTGGAAAATCACTATAATTGGCCAATCCTCCGAAGCCCTAGAACTCAACGCAGGCGTCCACTAGCTGTTACACCTCCGGTCAACACATTTTTGATCTATATAAATGACTTGCCTAAGAATATACTCAGATCATTTGTAAACACCTATGCCGACGATACGACTATGTAAGGCCGCACCTCTAAAATTCTTGATGGTCAAAGAACTCTCTTCCTCTCTGCGTAAAATAACCCAATGAGATAAAAACTGACTGGTTACATTCAATATCTAGAAGGTCTAGCTAGTTACATTTCATCCTGGACGAACTAATTTTGGACAACCACCGATCAAGATGAATGGGGGTCCCTTTGGAGAGGCACCATGATTGTTGGGCCTCCAACTCACACCCGACCTCAAGTAGAACTCGTACATATTTTTCAAGAATCTAGATAAAATGGTCTGCCCTTTATACCGCTTCAGTAAGAATCTGACTTCTATAATCCTCTAACTTTACAAGTGTCAGATCAGTCAAAAAACGGAGTACGGTTATCATAATTTTGTGTTAAAATCTATTTGTGTTGAAATCAATTTTTCATTTTCCGCTAAACACAGTGACGTAGAGATAAGAATGATGTATCGTTGAGCTCGCCATGATGTAAATAACCTACATATCGAGTTTGAAAATAATCGGAGGAAGAAATGTTGAATTTATCAATTTTCGAAAAGAAAATGAAACTAGAAGACTTGATTTCTCAAAGAAATACTATATCAGGCAGAAGGAACCTAACCAAATCAAACGCTCAACAATTCCTTTGTTACAGACGCCTTGTTATGATATAAATTCATAAACAGTATTTATCAATGTATACTTCAGATATTTCAGTATCGAACCCTGAATATTTGTTTAATTTTTTGTTCAAAAATTGATTGAATTTATTTTAATTCATTTCATTTCAGTATATCTGTTCTTCATGTCTTTTACTGCATTGCTTGTCGGTGTGTTCTCCATGCAGAATTTCGATATGTGCCCTTCGCCATTTGGTTCTGGTTTCTTCTTTTAGATTTTGAAAATCTGAACATAGTAATTATTTTAATCATTTCACTTCATACTAGGGAAAAAGTCACTAACACGCAGAATGTTAGAAGTCTGAAAAAATTATAAGAAAACGAAATATTTAAGGAGATAGAAGAGTAAAAGAAAAGAAATTAAGGAGACAGATGATAACGATTGACATTGCATCTAAGTTTTTCATGGGGCAGCAAGAATCTTGAACAGTGTTCCACAAGAGTGAACTGCGAAAGAAAAACTGCCAGCATAGAACATACGGTTACATCTAGTTATATCCAAGCAAAAATGATGTAACCTTGCACCGATTTAGTACTGCGTTTAAATTCGTAAAGTCTATGTCCTATAGAGGAATGTTCATCAGAAGAATTACGATGAAATTATTTCTAGAAAAGGCACAGGGAAGCTACATAACGTCGGTGGGGAAGTGATTAAAGCCGAGAAGACAGATCAGGATTACTGACATTACAAAATCTTTGGATTTTATCAAATGGTTATAAATATATAAGTGGAGTCCCAAACCATATGTGGAAGAAATATTCAAAGCATGGTAGACTGTAAAATATATCTAAGTGTGAAAAATTGACAATTTTTCTAATAGTTTCGATTGCCTCCCCCCGCTTTTTTTCTTTTTTTCTTCTCTATTTTTTTCTGTTATTTCCTATTTCTTTAATTTGCTTTTTGCTTCTTGTGGACGAACCTAATTTAATTCTATCTGAGGCAAGTTGTTGCATATAAAAATAATTCTGAAACTGTAAATTGTTCATAAATTTCTTTCCACTATTTACATTATTCGGACTATAGTCCACATATTTGTTGCCATATTTATCACAACGTTTCGACCGTTCTACGCCCCGGAATTCTTGAGGTAGTTAGAATATCGAACTGAACCCTTTATTTGATTGTTCTAGTTCCACGCGCCATGTTTAATGGATGTCAGTTATCAGTTGTCTCCTGTTAATTCTCCACTGCCTTAACCAGGTATTGAACTCAAAACCCTTTGAGTCATGTCAATGGATCTAACTAACGCCTTTATCCACTATGCCATGTGTCCTTAAGAAATATAGACAGATGTCAGATTTCTTTCCCTTTAGCCGTAATATTATGTTTTAATTTTTCCTGAGAGTGAATATCATGCTTAGCTAACGAATTTTTTTTATTCTGCAATTTACCATAGAATATAATTATTTTATCGCTCATGTTTTTTAACTTCTATCTTCATGGAAAAAATACAATTTAATTTCTCAGGTGCACGTTTATCGGTTATTCCGTTCGATATATCGTTTTGAACACATTATATTTGATTTCGATAAACCAATGCATTTGTAACTTTTTGTAAAATCCTTTTGGTTCTTTACAACAGTTGAACGAATATAAGGAATTGAAGCTGTGACTAAAACCTCAATTAAAAAGATATTGTAACATTACTGCAGATAAATCAACGGCTGTGATTTGCAATTAACTGGATAAGTTTTGAAGGCGAGATCAACCAGATCAAGCGTATGAATTAGGAGTCCTGGCGTTAAGTTCATTTGTGCTTAATAAAATAACGATATATTTATAAATGAATATTAAATGAGGTTATAAAATGTGAAAAATTACTTTGGAATTTTAGGAGATTCTACAATATTTTAGTGAAAAATGGTTTTAAATGAATGTCGTTATCAACAAGTTCTTTTGTACATTATTTACATTATTCGGACTATTGTCCTCATCTTTTTTCGCCATACTTATTACAACGTTTCGGCCTTTGTACTCTCCGGCCTTCGTCAGGTGGTTAGAATGTTGAACTGAACCCTTTATTTTGCTCATTGGAGTAGACTGTTCTAGTTGCACGTGCCATGTTTACTGGCTGTCATTTATCAGTTAGGTCCTGTTAATTTCCCTCTGAAAGTTCTCCACCGCCTTAACCGGATATTGAACTCACATTCTTTGGGTCCTGTCCATACCTCATCTCAGAAATAGAGACAGATACTGAAGTTCTTTTTTTATAGTATACGTCATTGATGAAAGCATTAAGTTCGTCGAATATATGCTAATGTGAACAAATGTACTCCCTGATCCACCTTGAGCAAAATTTTTGAATCACAAAAAATGATATTCCGACGTAAATGTTCGTTGAGTTTTCGGTGGATTTTTTAAATGAATTATTTTTACTCTTTCTATGTAGAAAAACTGTTCATTTTTTTATCACTAGTGGTTGTAGCTGGTTTTTTTTAAATATATTTTGAATCACTAAAATGATATTCCGACGTAAATGTTCATTGTAGCTTTAAATATTTTGAATCACAGAAATTTTTAAAGACGAAATTATTTTTAAATGAATTTTTACCGTTTCTATGTATTGAAGAAACTGGTTCACAATGGCAGTTTTTTTTTATCACTAGTGGTTGTATCGCTTCTAATTTTCTTGTTGAAATATTTTTTTAAATTCGTGAGTTGAATATTATTTCATTGTAGCAGAAATATTTTGAATCACAAAATTTATATTAAGACGTAAATGTTCGTCATTTTCGTGATTTTTAAATGAATTATTTTACCGTTTCTCTATTGAAGAAACTGGTTCACAATATTTTTTTATCACTACTTCTAATTTTTCTTGTTGAAATATTTTTTTAAATTCTGAATATTATTGTGATATTGTTATACTAGTCATCGTGAGTTGATGTACCATATTACACATACTCTTGTAGAAAATGTTCATTGTAGCTGGTTTAAATATTTTGAATCACAGAAATTTATATTAAGACGTAAATGTTCGTTGAGTTTTCGGTGGATTTTTTAAATGAATTATTTTACCGTTTCTATGTATTGTTGAAACTGGTTCACAATGGCAGCTTTTTTTTCACTAGTGGTTGTATCGCTTCTAATTTTCTTGTTGAAATATATTTTTTTTAATTCTGAATATGATCGTGATAATGTTATACTAGTCATCGTGAGTTGATGTATTTTAGACGTGGCAAAACGTCTGCTTCCGATTCTGATATTATTTGGATGAGTGTACACGATATAATCTTATAGAACTCTTTCAAAGTGCTTTATATAGCAATGATCGTATTCGAACTAAAGACAAAAGATGTTCTGGAATCCTGAGGTTATATTAGCCAGTCCGTTCCGTCATTGAATTGCGGTGATATTAGTTCACGGATATAATAATGTACATAAAAGGGGAAATACAAATGGGAGATTATACAGGGTGTTTCAAAAAGAATACGCCAAAATCATTACGCTGTTTTTTCAGGTCTATGGCATTGTAGTGGACTGAATCAGTGGTTATTTGATAGAGTAGTTATCAAAGTTTGATTAGGTGTCAGTTTCACCGCTGTCTTTGGTATAACTCCCGGTGCAGCTACAAACAGGTCAAACCTATCTCGAAATGCTCCAAAAATGGCTATTCACTTTACTGCAAACAGATTCGAATGACTTCATTTTTCAGCAAGATGGAGTACTACCCCATTAGCATCTCGGGGTTAGAGCTTATCTGAATAAAAACGTGCCTCAGTGATGGATTGGGAGGAGATGTGCTAAAGACCTTGATCTCTGTGCTTGGCCTGCCAGATCCCAGGACCTCACTATGTGTGACTTTTTCTTGTGGGGGTATGCTAAAGACCAAGTTTATGTTCCAGCACTTCCAGCAAGTATCGATGACTTGAAAAATGGAATAATAGCTGCAATCAACACGGTGGACCGTGACATGCTGAGGCGCGTTTGGGAGGAATTCTCATATCGGCTTGATGTTGTCCGCGCTGCCGGTGGTGGCCACATTGAGCACTTATAAAACATGAAATGAAACCTGAATATATATATAACACATGTGTTCATGCTAGAGGTTTGTAATTTTTTTCGTTTTTGACATATCACGTGATGATTTTGGCGTATTCTTTTTGAAACACCCTGTATATTTCTTCCATTGCTATATCCCGTTACTCGGTGATACACATGTTATGACTAATAACACTATTTATCTTGTTCTCATATTATTACTACCTCTTAAATGTCATAAACAAAATATAAAAAATGTATATATATATAAAACTCGATTCGACTCGAACTCTTTAATATCAAAATGGCTGAAAAATTTGATCGATTACGCCTAAACACTATTGGTGTCCAAATATACAGGATTCCTCTTGATATATGAATTATTAATTAAATTCCACGGTGGACAAAACAAAACAAAACAAAAATATAATGGCGTCTTTTAGTTATACCTGTTTATAAAACTTCTGTAATGGCAGAAAATACGAAGACATACAGTTAAAATATACTACATATTTATGGAATTGTTATAAAAAATATTAGATTTGTTTCTTTCGAAGATCTAATTTAAAATTTATGAATGCCTGGATAACTAGGAACAGGGAGTTCCTGAAAAATCAAAAATAATAAAGGATTCATTGTCACCTAATATATAGGCTTTAATCGATTCCTGGTCATATCGATATGGTCTTTTGCGTGTTTCTGTGTATGATTCTTTGCCGGAATCTCATGTAAGTGTCGAAGAGTAAAATACAAAATTTACAGAAACCATTGTCTCATCTGATAAGATTATAGATACCAACAAACACTAATAATATATAAACAATATCCAAGATAACGCAATACCTAGGCCATTCTCATTTCACGAAATACACTTTCTTTGTAATAATTGTTCTTAATAAGCAATTTTCTTGTTTGTGTCCGTTCGCCCTATAGAACAATGAAGAAATATTTATACGCAGACGTCAATATTTGTCGATTTCTAACATGTTTTTCTGCTTATTTTGGTTCATTTTAACAGTTATATCTGTTTATATTTTGCATACATAAGTCTAAACTAATCCTAATAAAATGGTCTATAATTCAGATATATGTTTGCTTATCTTATATTTTTAATTTTATCTTTATTGCTATATGAAGTAATGGGATGATTAAATAGAGTTGCAGTTTCTATCGTTTTGAAATCGGAATCTGATATGACAAAATTTGAACAATCTCTATAGATATAATTCAAAAAGATTTTGATTTATTCAAGTGTTTATTTTCCTTTTATTTGCACGAAATTAGAATACATATATGTGACATAGAGAGAGAGAGAGAGAGAGACCCCACCAACTCGATGTGGATTTAGTAATCAACAGTGCGAAAGAATTAGAATGAAGGTGCTAATTACTTTGGCAGAAGAGATTTCGGAGTAATTCCAGAAATAAGATTTTTTATTTCTCTTGCTTTTTTTTTTCTCTTAATAATTTATTCTGGGTTTGATTTATTAATTAATTAAATGTAATAATTACAGAGTGATTAAGAGACGGATTCGTTAAAGTAAAGTTTGTGATGAATGGCGAATTGGACTTTTGGGTTGTCTGAATGGCGGAATTCAACCTGACGGGATAAGTGGTTTTGGCAAAACTTAAGTAGGCGTTGGCTGCGGAAGACATTTTAGTATCTGTTGAAAACTGGGTTCCCACTGAGTTTCGGGGACCGGAAAAGATTGCATGGTGTTCAAAGGCGATTTGCATATTAAAATTCGGGAGCGGTGCCTAAAGATGTTTTAGCTCCTTCTCTCTATATATAAGCTGCCGGCACGCTTGAGTTAGTCAGATCGCAGATCAGAGATCGGAACGCGACAGAACGCGGAAGAGACGGATTGTAGGAATTTGCTGGTCTGGTCTGTTGGTTGTCCTGCGTCAAGAAGACCGATCCGAAACAAGAGATAGAAATAGAACCCATACGAATCCAGATAACTTCGTCAACAAAGCTGTGAGAAAGCAGACTGCTATATCGTAGGGTGCAGACGAAGATCCACGAATTACTTCCCTGAGATAAGCCGAAATTGTTTAGGCAGAAATTTTCCTACTCTCTACGAAATTCTTTACTCGTGTAAATTCATAAAAAACAGTGACCAAAAAAGGGCCCTTTGTACAGGAACCGAAAGAGTTGTTTTTTTTTTTTCATGTCTTTGCAGCTACGACAAGATTTTTTTTTCTGCATAAATATAATAATATAAAGGTATAAAATGTCATTAATATATATATATATATATATATATATATATATATATATATATATATATATATATTAAATGCATATACTTTTCATAATTTAAATGGGTGAGGCCTAATTGTATTATATCGTGCCATTCATGTTTAATATAGCAATGTAAAAAAAAGAACTATATTGTCACTAATAGACTAATCGTATAATGGTGACTAATAATGTATGTTTATAGCTTCAGTTGTATCATCGCAAATATTTTTCAATATATTTGATAATTACCAATTATAATAATGGTACATTTATAATAATAAGTAGATATACTGAAGTATGTCAATCATATATTCGTTTCATTAAAATACAATCAATTAACAGGAAATGTGTTAATTATTGGTTATATGGGTAATAAGCAATAACTAAGTGGATAATCTTGGTATGTGGCAACTATATTTAACACGTTGAGTGTTAAATGACAATTATGAAAGCCTACTTCAAACGCCAAATTAGGCAATAAATCATTTTATGTGATGCTTTGTGACTTTGAAGTTTAAAACTTTGTTTTGAGAGTAAAAGTATTACTGAGAATAAACACTTTATTAGCAACCGCCAATGAAAATGTATCACGTATACCTAGAACGAGATAACTCGTAGCCGTCACGAGATACTTCGTAGTCGACGTCGTAATTTAAATTACCAACTACGACTCAGCAAACAGTTTATAAAGGAATAAGTATTTAAACAAATAGCTAATTTCGGTGATAATTACTATTCAATGCTAAAGAGTTGTTCACTTAGACAACACTCTTTCAGGAATAAAAAAAATATGCGAATTTATCTTATAAAACGTTAGGAAGAATTTCGTTTGTTTGTTCTCGTATAAAATGCCAAGCAGGGGAACCAACGATGTGTCAGAGCTGATTCCATGAAATAGGGTCTTATCTCGTGTCAAAGAACACTTTTTTAATTTTTGTAATAGTTTATTTTTTAATGCTTTTCGTCTTGTATGCATTTGCTTTCAATTATCCGTTATGGCATCAATATTTTATCCTTCCTAAAGTAGGGTGGATTAAATAAATTGAAAGTAGAAAAATTATATACACAATTCTCCGCAGTTATTGCCAAGGTAATATCTAGTGAGCTACTTGAGTTTAAATTTTCCAATTATCCTCTTTTTGTCTGTCGTTCAGTCCATTTTTTGCATGGAGAGTAAACTGCGTTCGTTTTTAAAACAATATTTAGATAATTGTCGATATCTTGAAAATATCTATTGTTAAATTATCTCTAAAAAATTCGGTCAAAATGTTACGTGCTGCATAATAAGTGAACCACTATTTAAATACAGCTGCTAATATTTATTTACTAATTTTGTTGCCATGCTATATCGTGGAACATGATTAATGAGGTATAAAAATAGATCCCATCATTTCTTTCTTTGATCTTATAATCAATTCGATGTTTGACCAAAAAGTACCGAGGCTGTTTCTATAATATGAAAACTAAAACATATATAATTTCAGCATTTCATCTCCTTCGAAGTACTCTCCGTCTGAAGCTACACACGTTATCCAGTGTGGTTTCCATTGATGGAAGCATTTCGGAATTCCTTTTTTGGGGATATCGAACAGCTTTCTGTAGGATTAGGTGCGTGTCTGTAAATCTTGTTCTTTCAAGTAGGATTTAAATGTTTGAAAAGGATCAAAAACGCAAGAAGCAAGACCTGGGGAATATGGTAGTTTTCGTTGCTGGGGAATAATTCGCCAAAATTTGCTGTACGAGCTAGGACCGCTGACGGAACCTCTTTGATGTGGTGAGAAGGACACACTCTACACACTTTCCTTGCAAGCAATGTTATGGAAACAGAAGTCAGTTATAACGTTATAACATAGTTTGGAGACGAAAGACACCGAAAAAAAGAGAGAGACAGCATTCAAGGCCAGTTTGTGATAAGCGGCTGCAATCTTTAGTTCTGTCACAACAGCAAAACTCACAATACTTTTGGATCCCTCCACGTATACCTTTTAAATAAAATCACAAATTATGGAAATATAAGAATCTTGAAATTGAAAATGCAATATTTAAAATAATCTGTCAGTTTAACATTACTCAAATCAACAAGATTTTTTTTCATGCAAGCTCAAAATCTTTCGCCCTTTTGCAACTTAATAAATTATTAAAATATATGATGCTACCTACAAAAATTCACTAAGAGAAATATATTCCCCTAAAACGTTTTCGGTTGTGATTTAGAAAATACTCGAGTGAAATTAGATTTAAAATTTTATGACAACTATATTGTTAAAAGAAACAACATAAAAATCTGTTTTTTTTTCTTTATTTTTATACACAGTGCTCATATTTGTTGATATTTCTAACGATAAATACAGAAATAAAACTTTTTTCCATCTACTGGGATGATGGCAGTATTCATTAAAAAGAAACGGAGTATATGTGAGCAGATTGTTATGAGAATAGTGAGTGGCACTTGTCCAAACACAAATTTTCCAGGATCTCCTCTTTAATCTACGTTTAGGCGAAAGCCTATGATGTGCAGTGATGCATCAAATGCAGATATTGGCTTCTTGCAATGCAGGGAATGCAATTTCCGTGATTTACGTCATCAGTTCGAATTCAGATTTTCTTTTCTTACATTAGCGTTCAGCCATAACAAATGAACCAAATTTTCCCTGTTATTTAACCCAAAACTATAGGGAGATGGATTCAAGGAAAATTATTCATTTAAGGATTTTGAAACTTTATGTAACAATTCCGTTTAGAATTTCCCTTGACAAACCGATTTTTTTTTATTTTCCGCGACAATAACCTTTCCACATCTAATAATAATAAGAAAATGTATACGAATAACTATAAGAAATATAATATTCTTCTTTTTTCAGACATGGAATCGATCATGTATACTTGCTCATTGTTCTTTGATCTCATAGTCTCTCATATAAAGAACGAGTGCTCATTAGATTTATTAAAAATCTAATGACGTTATGAAAGAAAATTACTTGAATGATATACAGGAAAATGTTACGTGATATCTGTCTACATCTCTGAGATGATGTATTATGATTACTTGCGTTATTTATATTATATGGACTGTTATCCTCATATTCATTGCCATGTTGACAACATTTCGGCCGTTGTACGTTCCGGCCTCCATGTTTATCTCTCCCTTTATCTCTGTCTATAACTCTGAGATGATATATTTTGAATACTTGCATTATTTATATTATTTGGACTGTTATCCTCATCTTAATTGCCATGTTCACAACTTTTCGTCCGTTGTACACTCCGGCATTGTTCATTTGATTGGAATTTCGAAACGAAACCTTTATTTCGTCCACCGTCTTGCCTATCCCGGATGTCTCAGTTATTCCCCTTTAACTCAACTCCCCATGTTTTGGGCCTGGTATTGAATGCAAAACTCTTTGGTTCTAGTCACTGAATCTAACCAACGTTATTATCCATTCGGCCATGTGTCTGAATAATGGAAATAATACAACTAATATTACGTGAGTAATTATAAAATTGATCATTTAGAGAGAAGTACGTTTTAATTTAGTTGATGTAGAAAAAATTAAATTTAATGCAATATTTCGTTAGTTATACGCATTATACTAAGTTAAAATCCTGATTGTAACTGTAGTGTGTATAAAGGAAAATAAATAGAAAAATATGTTTACACTAATTATATTGTTTTGACTGTTGTCCTCATCTGGGTTGTTATATTGTCGACGTTTCGGCCGTTGTAAACTCCGCTCTTCTTCAGACGATTGGAGTTTGGAACCGAAGCCTTTATTTCGTTCCCCGAGGTAGATTTTTCTTGTTCCACGTACCATGCCTCTTCCTAATACCTCATTTACAGTTTCATTTGTTTCTTTTTAATAACTAAACTCTCCAAGTTTTTATTCACCTCTGCTGTAGCCAGGTATTGAGCTCACATGTCTTTGGGTCAAGTGATTGGATTACTTTCAACAACGTTTTATTCCCTAGGGGTAAGTTTTTATCCTTGCGGATACCTAGCCCAGTGGAAAAAATTGTGTATGAATTTAGATTTGACTAAGCGAATATATATAGATTCATTTATAGTGGGAGCGGTATTTGTACATATTCTTTTCACATAAAGATTATTAATGAAATACATTATCCATATGTTGTAACCAAGAGAAGGTTCCTGAATAAAATAATCAAACGGAAGTTGGTAATGAATGATAATACTTAGGACAGGAACAACACATATAAGATTCGACAACGGCGCGAAGTAGTAGTAGTCAACTGCTAGAAGTGAACCTATTGAATTCTTCAATGAAGCGCCAACAGCAGGACATATATATCAACATCTCCACGCTGTCAGTTGTGGCACAAGGTCGAAATAAATGTGGGGTATCCGAGACCGTAGGCTTGCGCAAATAATTGCTCGTAGAGCTCTTATAAACGAGGTCAAGTAACTCTTTCCCCGAGTCTCAGCCCTCCGACATAGCCTCGTCTGGGGATCCTCTATGCTCAGAGGCAGAGAGTTTGACCAGCACAGCTGAAGACGATTCTCTGACTGCAGACCAACATACAATATTTACTAATGTATTTCTCTGAAGGGGAATATACCCATTATCGTCCGTAGGTATGCTGCAACACCCTACTTTAAGGATATCAAATGTAAACAAAATTTAATTAACTCATAATTATTAGGGACTTATGAATATTACACGCCATTTAGAACGCATAGCTAATCATTAAACTGCAACGTTTAAGCTTTTAAGCATATACTGTTATTAGCATATCAAAAATATTACACTTTTCAAGTAACACAATTTCGATTAGTGCTGACATTTTTCTGTCAAATGATAGCGCGTATCCAGAGTCGACTACTACGTCCGTGCATCAGATATAAATAAGAAACAAAGTATCAAAAAGCGAGTCTAATTAACAGTTTCGGTCGATGTAGAAATATAAATTATTATGTCAAATATTCACAGCGTCAACCTTCCACATTACCTTTAAAGCAGGTGATTGAACAATTGAAATAAAAAAAAGCGTTTCAGTCATAATGATCCTCTTTTATTTGAAACTGGAAATTTATTCAAGCATGTCCTCGTATTTCTAGTAGTATATGGGAAGCAAATCGAGAAAAAGTTTTCGAAATTTAACCTTGTTCAGTATAAAACATGTGTCGTTCATTTATTCAAGAAATTCCCATCGCTGTTTTGACTTATAATTTGTATTATTTTTTTTTTAGGATATGTATAATATTAAATGAGTTCTGTGTGCTTGAAAAGTTTAGTAAAGTTGAAAAATACAACACTAATTCGTTTTTCCGGTAATAATCATTCATCGTTCATAGTAATTAATACTACAATACAATACTTGTTACCCTAACAATCTGGTTCTAATACAATGGCTACTGGTACTATAATACATTAACAAGATTTCAATTATGACTGATGATAGCGTCACAAGTATGATTTTTTAATTCAGAGTTTCTTTCATTTAGAATGGCTTCCACCCAAAGCTGAAGAACACAGATTACATTCATATTTATACCATAGCTGGGATGATTGATTCATACCTGTTCAAATTATATATGCCCAGGTTTATGTAACGAAATCGAAATTCTTGTTCTGAGACAGTATATTATCCCAGGCTCAAGATCTTTGCTGAGATGAATTGGAAAGACTATGTTGACTCCGGTTTTAGTTCAGCTGCTTAGAAAATTTGTTCACTATGCCGGACAAGACAATTTCTCTATCCAGAATCTATCTTACATATCTATAAGTCTACCATTCACCCATGATTAGAATATTACTGCTTTATATGGTCCTGTGGACCTGCTCTTTACCTTGAACCCATGCAATATATATTACTGCAATATTATTGAGCCATATTTAGCAACTTAGCTACAGTCACTTTCCCACTTTAAGTTTGTTTCTCTATGCCTCTTCTATAAGGATTTCATAGTTATTGTTCGAATGAGCTCTTCGCTAAGGTACATAGATTTTTTTAATTTAAACGCAGCACTAAGCTGGCGTTGAGATCTCATCAATTTGCAGTTGAGCTGGCGAGATGTAACCGTAGATTCTCTGTTAACAGTTCTTCTCGAGCACGCTTCTGCATGTGGGAACTTCTTGCCGCCTACATGCTTTCTAACTTTCATCTGGAAAAATTTAAATGCAAGGTCAATCGCTACTTACTCTTCACCTGATTAATCTCGTCTCTTTTTGCTCAGTGTTAATGTTTCTATTGCAACTTCTTCAATACCTCTTAGCCCGTTGTGTTTAATGACATTATTGCCATGCTTGTGGCATTTCCAATTTAAAAACTAAATTCTTAATTCTAAATTATTTAATTGGTGGAACAAATGAGTGGAGCTTTTCAAGGCATTTACCATGGAAATAGCGACAAGGAATCGACAGGCTTTCGATTTTGGGAGACTGTAATTAAATGACGTTCCCTACAAGTTAGCGTATAACAATTTCAACTCAGGGCTTGGAATTTTGAGGTGGGTAGTTCCAGATTATATGTGGCAGAAATTAATTTTTAATCTCATCTGACTCTTGTAAAGAAAAAGCATAGTTGGTGGATTAGGTATATATATTAGAGATATAAGCAATCAATCATTTTTTCAACAGCATTAGCGAAGGATTTCATTCATGTTTTCCAATTGGGGTCTCTACAGAAATTTGTAACAAAAGAAGTTTAAAGCAAGGTGCATCATTGTAAAAGAAAGTTTCATCGTGACTGGAGAAAATCCATGATCTAATCGCTGATGGTCAGGTGGTATTGAAAGTTACAGAGAATATTTTATGGCCTTTTAGATGTTAAAGCTAAATCAGTGGAGAGACAGACTGATATGATCTGAACATATTTCTTTTTGTAAGTACGCCCATAAAGTTTGGTACCATCTGAATACATATTTAGTAATGATCTGGAAATGTTTCTATGTATAGGACAGGATTTATGATGGAGACGTGGGGACGCCCGGATTTATCACTTGCGCTTAAGAAATCAAGCCATTAATGATGATCTACACGAACATTCCTGAGAGAACAACGCAATGTTACAAGCGTCAGATATTGGTAAGCCAAATTTTCATAAAAGCTGTACGACACATGTCTCTATCTCTCTCTCTTTGTATATATATATATATATATATATATATATATATATATATATATATATATATGAAATTTTATCCTCTTGTTTCAAGGGATATTAGCTTTGGAGTTTGCCAGGGAGCATTCAGAATTTCCAACGAGTAGCTCGAGATTATTATGCAATGCAGGAAATCTGTTCTTGTCCATAACAAAGACCAGTGGATTAAGAACAATTCTTTTGATCAGTTTGTTCTTTACATGAAATCGTTAGATTCTGCTGAGTCTTCTAATCTTGTTGTTTTTTTTTATCTTATATAATCTTACTGACTACGATGATATTAACATTAATGGTACAGGGTTATATAGAGATGATGGCCTTATGTTAGTGGAAATTACACAATAATTAAAGCTGACAAAATCCGAACATTATTTCATAGAGAATTTAAATGTCTTAACCTTAAAGTTAAACTCAACACTAATTTTAACTAAAGTACATTTCCTTGAAGTTACATCACCAATTTAATAATGCATTCCAAACCTACATGAAAACAAATGGCAATCGAATATACAACCACACAAATTCTAACCAGCTTAGATCTGTAATCTAACACATACCATTTTCTATAGAATATAAGATTAGCAATAACTCTTCTAGGGAAGATGTGTCTTACAAATATAGTAAGGTTTACAACACTGTTGAAAAATAGTGGCTATATGTTCACTGATATCAAATAGAGCAGAAATAGTTAGAATCATTTACTAGGAACCCCTCATTAAACCAAATTGTGAGCATTAATTTAGCGCAGAACTGCCTCCATTATACTGATAATCACTTCCCAAGAAATAATCAATTACTAAAATTTTTAACAGAAATACAGTAAAACTAAGCTATAGCTATAGCTGTAAAGATAATCTTGAAAGTTTTTTTTTAAATACATAATAAAAAAGTCTTAGACTAATACAAATAGCAACTAACACTGATAATAACAAGATCAATTATAGAAATTTTAAAGAATATCCATTGCAAAAGCTATTTCAAATTGACTCTCTTGGTTACCTAAGCACGATTTCTACTATTGAAAATCCAACTGTTAAAGAATTTTATATTGGGAGTACCAAGAATTATTTTAAAACTAGGTGGTATCAACATGCATTATCTTTCACGACTAATGCATACAAATATATGACGTTCCTTCGTAAATATTTTTAGAACTTAAAAGTAATTAACAAACCCCCTACGGCGACATGGATAATACTAAAAATAGCTAGAATCATTAACTGAACCTTGTTTCTTATGTTTACATGAAAAATCATAAATTATCCGATTTGCCAACAAAATATCTATGCTAAATCAAAGAAATTAATTAACTGAAAATTGCCGTCAGAGTTTATCTTTTACCGTACAATATAGTTGATTTTTTTAAAAAGAGATTATTCCATTTCTTATGGCCATAATTTATGAGCAAATAATGGCCCACTCTCTATAATAAGTATCTTATTTTGCGTATTTATATTTAGTATTTCTATGTATTGCCGTTCTGTTAGTATTACTTATATCTTATAAAGACTTTCCGCTTTTTAAATTTTATCTACAGGTCCTTTTGAAGATACTTCCTGAATAAAAAACTATAATTTTTTTCTGTTCAACCTAAATTTCCGTATGATGATACTCCTTCCCCCTCCCCGCTAAGTCCTTCAAAAATTGAACATGTCGTATTTGTCTACAATCACAATAAATCTATTGCTTACATGTTTTCTGTAATAGTCAATGACGACCTAAGTTCCAGCATATCATGCCATGAAAAAATAACTCGGCCAACTCCACCCTCTGAGTTTAATTTTCTAGTTACTGTAGATTTGATATTTAATTGGTTGATCAAGACAAACCCATAAGTCTATTTTAAATTCTGACCATGTATTTTCTTACCCGCCATTATCTTTCCGAAAAGATGTATCATTTTGCTTTTGAATTTTTAAAAAAAATTATTTAACTACTTTATGAACAAAATAGGCTATCATCATTTTATGAAAAAAAGGAAAGAAAATAATGATTAAATTTTCCTCTCATCAAAATATCCTCCTTTAATCTTGATTACTGCAGTACATATTTTTGGCATTCGTTGCGAAATTTTCTCAAAATATCAATTTGATAATTATTTCTATTTTTTCATTGACTCTAAAATTACTTTTTCATGTTTTTTTTTATTTTTAATCTTCTGTCAAGTTTCATGCATGCTAATTCTGGAGATAGCTTGAAACTATTTAACTGTGTTGTGTCTGTGTATACATATATATATATATATATATATATATATATATATATATATATATATATATATATATATATATATATATATATATATATATATATATATATAAAATAGAATTAAAATACAATTAAATAGTTAAATATATATATATATATATATATATATATATATATATATATATATATATATATATGATGAAAAAAATGGGAAAAAACGAGAATGAGTGAAGGAAGAAAACGTTGAAGTTAATGAGGTGAATAAATGAAACAAAACTAAATAAACGGAAAGCAAGTATAACGTGGATTTAAGCATCGCAGTAATAAAGTTTGCTTATTTGCTTATAACTGAGTATACGAGAAAAAAATCTTCCCCGGCATGTAGTTTTATAATTTTAAACATTGACTAAATCAATAGAGAAACAAGCCAAAACCTAAGAAAGAATTTCTTGCACTTAACTTCTGAATATTAATAATGAACAATATAGGTACATGAGAAAAACTCTGTGTAAATCTCTTTTAGTTAAGACAAAACGGATGTTAACTCAATTCAAGGTGTGGTAAATGTTTGGCAGTCATTTCGACAGGAACTTAATAATAAAAGTTAGTTGATTATTGAAAGAATTCGATGCCGTCAAAGATTGTCTGAATGTCACTCTGCGCTGACAATTATCCTATTTATTATACATTATCACAAAAATAAAACAACGTATATTTTGCAAGTTTAATCTTATCTAAGACTTTAACGGCGGTGTTATAAATATGTTATGGATGTTCGACATGATGGTTGCAAGAACGAACATTTCATTTGCCTGTATCTTCTTATTTCTCGTTGTATTTTAGAAGGGGAATACAATTCGACTTGTCGGTTGCTCAACAACAATGTCAAGACATATGGAATGAAAATTGCTTTGTTTTGATAAAATTGCATTTTTAGACTTTTAGACTGAATATTTGAATAAGATCTTGATAGCTAGATAGATAATTAATCAAATGAGATGGATAGGTAGATAATGAATGAAATGAGAGAGAGAGGGGGTAGGTAATGAAAAATGAGAAAAAGAGGTAGATAATAAATAAGATAGATAATGAATAAAATAACATAGCTAGCTAGCTAAATAGATAGATAATGAATAAAATGAGATAGGGAGGTCGATAATGACTAAAATGAGATAGAGAGGTTGATAATAACTAAAATGAGATAGAGAGGTAGATAATGACTAAAATGAGAGAGAGGTAGATAATGAATAAAATGAGATAGAGAGGTAGATAATGAATAAAATGAGATAGAGAGGTAGATAATGACTAAAATGAGATAGAGAGGTAGATAATGAATAAAATGAGATAGGGAGGTCGATAATGACTAAAATGAGATAGGGAGGTCGATAATGACAAAAATGAGATAGAGAGGTAGATAATGAATAAAATGAGAGAAAGTTAAATAACGAATGAAATGAGAGAGACAGAGTTAGAAAATGACTAAAATGAGATAGAGAGGTAGATAATGACTAAAATGAGATAGAGAGGTCGATAATGACTAAAATGAGATAGAGGTAGATAATGAATAAAATGAGATAGAGAGGTAGACAATGACTAAAATGAGATAGAGAGGTAGATAATGAATAAAATGAGATAGAGAGGTAGATAATGAATAAAATGAGAGAAAGTTAGATAACGAATGAAATGAGAGAGACAGAGTTAGAAAATGACTAAAATGAGATAGAGACGTAAATAATGAATACAATGAGAAAGAGTTAGATAATGACTAAAATGAGATAGAGAGGTAGATACTGAATAAAATGAGAGAGTTAGATAACGAATCAAATGAGAGAGTGAGAGAGAGAGTTAGAAAAAGACTAAAATGAGATAGAGAGGTAGATAATAAATAAAATGAGAGAGACTTAGATAATGACTAAAATGAGATAGAGAGGTAGATACTGAATAAAATGAGAGAGTGTTAGATAATGAATCAAATGAGAGAGAGTTAGATAATGACTAAAATGAGATAGATATGTAGATAATGACTAAAATTAGAGAGAAGTAGATTATGAATAAAATGAGAGAGAGGTAGTTTATGAATAAAGTGAGGTAAATAGATAATTAATAAAATGAAATAGATATGAATAAAATGAGATAGATAGATATATAATGAATAAAATGAGATATATAATGAAAAATGAGAGTGACATATAATGAAGAAATGCGATAGACAGATTTAAGGAAAAAGAATATGTGAAAACAGGTGATTATTTAAATTTTGTCAACATTTTGTTCAATCACTATATCATCACAACAATTGAAGCAATTAAAGATAATCAATCATGGAAATATTACTACTTAAAAAAAACCCTATATAAATACACATGGCCGCCTGGAAAAATTTTATCTGCAAAATAGTCGTTTACAATACAAATATAATAACCTCATACATATTTTTTTTTAAATCTAAAAATAATGAACCGTTATTAACAAAACGAAAACGGCAGCACTCAATATTATCAACTATGAACACGTCCACAAAGCGCTGGTTATGTTTGCAAAATAAAACATTCCTATAACTCTAGATGCATACATCTAATAATCCATATATTCAGTTACAGATAAAAGTAAGATTGATATTTAATAATCCCTGGATAGGTATAGCCGAAAGTTCGCGGATATATAAAATATTTGGTCCATTTCTATATAAGTTACGTCCAGAAAAAGGAAATTATGAAAAAACATAAACAATTTAATAAATAACTTTACCGCAGTTTGTTGTTGGTCTCTTTTAATGAAACATGTATCAAATATGGATTGCTATTCAAATACACACACACACACACACACACACACACACACACATATATATATATATATATATATATATATATATATATATATATATATATATATATATATGGGGTGTATCCTATATAATTTTTCACAACAGAGCAAGGACAAATTTCCATATGAATATATATCAGCAAATCCAGCGTTTTTGTCTTATTAACTTTCAAGAAGGCCTCGCACCCATTACTTTAGATCTCGCCATAGATTTTCTATACGAATGATGTCTGAAGACTGACTGGGCAACGGTAAATCTCTGATTTTCTTGCTAGCAAACCAAGCTTTAGTGATTTTGACACATGCTTGGGGTTGTTATTTTGATGAAACTTGAAATTGTGACTAAAGCGCAGAGCTCTAGCAGACCTCAGCAGGTTTGCCTCCAATATTTCTTGGTACTTGACACTGTCCATGACACCTTGGAAAATTACCAGTTCTCCAGGCCCTGCAGCTGAAAAACTGCCCCCAAATCATGCTCTAATTACCGCCATGCTTTACAGTGGGGACGCTGTAATGATGTTGGTGAGCAGAGCGTTTTTTGCTCCAAACGTAGCGTTTCGTACTTTTTCCAACTAACTCGACTTTGGTCTCATCTGACCACCAAATCTTTATGCAATCATTGATGTTACTTTTGTCAAAGTTTAGCCTGGCTTGCTGTGTGCATAGGCTTCAGAAGGGACATTTTTCTAGCTACCCTACCTTGAAGGCCAGGCCGTTTTAATACTCTTGAAATTGTAGATGCATGGACAGCTTCCCCAGTACTAGAAACTGAAGCTTTCAACTCTTCCAGCGTTGCACCAGGGTTGGAGGTTGATTCCCGGACCAGTTTTGATTGTGCTCTTCTAGTAAGTTTGCACGGTCTCCAAGATATTGTTAAGGTAGCTGTCATTTTCTGCACTAACCACTTCTTAACTAAAGTTTTAACAGTGCTTAGGGGGTTTTGCAATCTTTTTATAGCCATTATTTTTATTGTACTTTTGAATAATAAGGTTTTTAATTTCCTGAGAGATTTTTTTCCCTAGTTGGGTTTACAGTCAGAGTCCAAAGACCAACATACCAAGAAACCATGTGTTGGATGATTTTGTAGGCAGTTAAATCACCTTATATAGCAAAATAATAAACTGGCCAAGTTTGTTTATTATGGTAGAACGCACTTTTTATTGTTCTGGATTCTATACATCAATGATAAACTATGCGATAACACAGTATAATATCTGGGAGGGTGTAGACGTTTGCAAAGACATTTTCTTTAAGTTATATGATTTTAAGTATCAGTATGACATTTTTAAAATGTAATTTTTATATCAAAGGAAAGTGTGATGGATCTGCTTATTATTTAACAATCATTGGAATTGAAAAACTATGCAGTTCCCTCTTGAATTATACAAAATACATAAATTTTAAAAGTGGGTGGAGACATTTGCAACCCACTGTACATAGATACTTTTAGTCTTATCTGAATTTTAACACATAATTGTATATATATATATATATATATATATATATATATATATATATATATATATATATATATATATACACCTAGTGAGCCAGACAAACATATGTGTTTCTCTTTGCCTCGTTAGCCAAGCTTTCCCTGACGATCCGTTTAGGTGAAACCTAGGTAGGTTTGTCTGGCTCACCAGGCGTATCTAGGTCTGCTCTACGATTGTATTGAGCTCTTTTGTTTGTTAGTTGTTACTCGTATCGGGATTTTTTCTTTGGGCTCCAGACCTGCATCTGTGCGATTTTTTGTCGGCAGAAGTTCATGTTTGTAGCTCTTTCTTTTTTTAAAACCTTTTTTCCCTCGAGATTGATTTGATTAACAAATCAAAAATTCGAGGGTTTTTCGAAACGAGTCTAGTTATCTATATTTATATGTATATATATATAAATATAGTTTAATCAAAACTAGGTAATCCGCAAGGGTAGACCCAAGGAGGATGATATCCGGAGAGCTCAATGTAAATTCAGAGCAAATATGTTTGAATAAAAAAAGACCACTTTTAGGACATGGAACCTTAAAATGGTCTGTTTTTATTCAAATATATATATATATATATATATATATATATATATATATATATATACACACTAATGTATAATTACGTATATGCCAAGACACGTATGCCATGAAATTGAAAACACACTTGACAGATAAAACGTATTCAATAGAAAAAGGCAAAGTGAAATACATGAACACATATTCAAATTAGAAAAAACAGAAAAGCTATCCAATAACACTGTCTTCAATAGGGAGGACGACCACAGTGCGACGATGCGCATGTCAGCATTCACAAATTCTTCCATTTTCCTTCATGCTCGCTGTCACATTCATGATGGAGAATGCCATTAATCATTTTGCTATTGTAACACCGCTATTTTCTCTCGCACTTCACGCTGACCAAGATTTAGTCGGGGAAGTGATACAAATGTCGACAGCTCAGGAGACACGTGTTGATGTGCTTGAAGAGATGGTCAGACAACACTCCCGATTAGTTGATCCTTTGCCATATTGTCAATGTGGGAAGGAGCGTGGTTTGTTTTGATTCTGTCGATTTTACATTATGGTAATATCAATTGGACACAGTCTGTGAGAATAAAGAGCAACATGACTATACACTCTGCAAGAAATTTAGAAACGGCATGCTTTACTACTTAGCATTCTCAACGGAGGCTCAAATACGAACATTTCAGAGTGTTTCGGTGTCAATCTGGCAGCATTGCAGAGGATTAGAAAGGAAGTGGATGAGTCTAAAAGTTATTAAGAATGGGTTTAGAGTGATCATTAGTGATAGCGACATTATATCTCCATTCATCTTCCTACAAAGCATACATCAAGTGCCTTGAAATGATAACCTGGGCAAAGAGGGTGGCAGCTGGAAGACTCCATGTCTGGCGAAAAGACTCTGACCCATGGCACACAATCAGGATAAACCATTCATGGCTGTCAGGCAATTTCTGTGATCATATCATATATTTCTGGCTAGCTAACTCTCGAGACTGCATTCCCAATTCATTATTATGTGTGAAGTGCAGTTGAACGAGAGACCAACAAAACTCCTTGTGACACCAAAGATGAACTGAGAGCAAATATTGTAGCAGCATTCACTAACTTAAGATGACCATCCAGAAAGGATACATGAGATTCCGAAGTCGACTGAAGGCCGTGGTTGAAGTCAATGGCGATTTTATTGAATAAATTTAATCTCTAGTATTAAAAAATATTTTTGCTTAATATTGTTAAATAGATCTGTTAAAATGAAATGCTTGTGTTATTTGCATTTCGTAATTTAGACGACAAATTATCCATCACATCTCTCTCTCTCTCTCTCTCTCTCTCTCTATATATATATATATATATATATATATATATATATATATATATATATATATATATATTTATTTATGTGTTTAAGTGCTCAATTTCAGGGATATAGCGTAAGCAAAATGTATATTGAAAAAAAGGACAAAACACAAAAAGGTTGAAGAAGACGGTTGTGAGAAAGCTACTGAAGTCAAATGGCTTCTCAGGATAGATTACATTACAGATCATCTATAGATTTTGTTAAGAATCTGGAGATGTACAGCTGTACCAAAAGATCAGATATGGCAACAAAGGCCCGTTGAAATTTTACCCTTCAGGCAAATATAATTTGTTCTTGCCAACATTTTCATTACGATAGCGTATGACAACTAATCTAGTCAAATGTAGCTCCATGTTAGGTATTAAAAGAAAATTCACTTTGCATACATTTCTTTTAAATTAGTAGATGCAAAGAACATTTCGACAACGAATTCCTTTAAAGTGGATTTTTTGACTACAATTAGCAGAAAAGTTAAAAGAAAGGGCTTGATAATTGAGGAATAACTTAGCTCTGGTGACGGATATTGAATCACATTGCCTTGATATTTGAGAAGAGAGATACGATATAAAAACATCATTGGTTAATACCGTGGGAATCCTTGCTTTCTCTTTCATTTTGCCATTGGCAGATCGGCTTCAAGCAATAAGTTCAGCTTCTTGAAATAAATAATGATTAAATTAAAAACGAGGTCTCCGAGGCAAAAAAAAAAAAAAGATTAAAACTAATGCCTGAGTTCGAATTAAATTATATTATATTAAAGCACTGTGAATACTTGAATACTTGTGAAATATTCTCTTTTCATTTTTTGTTATTATTACCAAGTTGCGGCCGTTTTATCCTTCGATCATCATTCGGTGTTTGTCGGGCTGTGTAAACTTATGGAAGTTTGAACTGAGTTCTTTATTTAATTTACGAAAAAAACTCATAACCTATCTTGCTAGCTTGAGTAAATGTGTAGCGGAAGAGGGTTTAGGAAAGATGACAAAAAAAAATTATTAAGAGCTGCAAAGGAAATTGTGGACAGCTTTGATCGCAAATTCCCAGAAGGGATACGACACATAGAAGATGAACAATTTGTTGTTCGGCTGTTCATTTGTACGAACGTCACGTCTAATTCTCGTTTATTACTGCTCAGTTGATATTCTTGATTTTGCACCTGAATATACGTTTAAAATAAGGGATCACGAGATTAAAGTCACGATGTCAATATCATAAAATCGACAAACCAACGCTCAAATTCACTAGTTCATTGGATTAGCATTACAAATGCCAGTGCCCTATGCATATAATGATAGAGACCTATCACAGAAATTAGAAAAAAATAAAATACTTCTATAAAAAACGACGTATATATTATATAGGTTTGACAGAACAAAGTTCAACTCGGATGCTCAAAAGATTAAATTGCATTTCAAGCCCTGCTCTAATTTTTAATGACATTTCCCGAATAGGTTCATTTTATGTGTAAACATACATGCTTAATTCGAAAATAATAAAGAAATTTTGATAAAATCTATCGTTTCGGAGTAATCCACAATACAATTTCGGACTCATTCCCGTCGCGTTGGGTGAAGCTGAAATTTAATTCTACACTCCATCATATACTGATAATGGTAATCTTACACGTTTCATCATAAAGAAACATTATGTATTCGTTGATCGTGCTTTTAGTCCTAATGTAGTTTGAAATTAATATTTTTTTTTCTATTAAAACAGGGTTTAGGAAAAAACTGGTTTCTCAAGTCCACTTGACACTCTTCACATTAGTGATGTATTTTTTTCCTTGCTTTTTGTGTGATGTAGTGTGGATCACCATTATAATTTGATTCACACTTCCATTTATTGTAAGGTTTGGTTGTTTTTACGTATTGAGTTAAAGACGATGATGAATTAGTTCATTAATATTTATTTACAGTTGATAAGTTAGAGTCCATGTAAAATATTCCCAGAATCCCTAGTGAAATACGCTAATGGATTTACATCGAGAGTGCGTAGTGAAGTAGCTCTTACACACTTTTACATTTACTTACCATTTTCAGTTGTTGCTGCTGTTGAAAGTCTTCAGGTGTTATGAATTCTGCTATCTGGTAGAATTATTTACAATTCTGTAACGCCAACCCACCAGGTTCGAGAAAATATAGATCCTAAATGATACCTACAAACTTCTTCCGCTCGAAGCCATTTTTAACCATTGATATGAGATTTTGTATACAGACAAAACTTTAAGCATCCGTATAAAAGTTTCAGTCGGACGAGACTATTTAAGAACACATCACGTGTTTTCGGTTAAAGTTTTTTTTTTTTTGTGTGTGTGTGTGTTTTTTTTTTTTTGGCTGCCGACGATTTTTTGACAAAAGTACTCCTAGCACAGCCTATTCTATATTACAATATCACCTAGATTAAATTCGAGCTAAATAATGTATAAACCGAGGTAAGTTAAACCTTTCAGCATTTACTAATTGCCTATCCTGACATTTTTATGGAGGATTCTGGGTATGAATAATCCTAATTTTCAATCCAATTTATCCTGTTGAGAAAACTTTGTCTAATGAAGCAGAACAGAAAGTTTTATTGATATCCCGTATGCTGCTTTGAGTTATACATAGCCGGTATACAATTTTCTACGAAAGAGATAAGCATTTCTTTGTGTTATTTGATTACCTATATGCTGACATTACAACTCTTACTAGAACCGAAGCAAAATAGGGTCATGTCGAGTTTTCATGCAGCAATGGCGGACTTTTAAAATCTATAGCCATTATCCCCTTTAGTATAATGAATCTAATTTAGATATCATTTTATGTGTGAGTGTCTTGGTGCATACATTTTAGTATCATAGTGTATTAAGACGAGATAGACACAACTATAATTTAAATGCGATTATGATTTAAAAATACAGAAGTGGATTTCCAAGAAACAACAAAGAAAGAAGTTATAATTAATTTAATAGTTTATACAAGGGCCATTTATGGAGTAGATTTCATTACGACAATTGCGTATGTAAAATCAATTATTCAAGCATTGTGGGGATCCAGTTTAGAAATGATAGCAGAAAACCATAGACGAAGATAAATGCATATTACAACGGCCGGAGCATACTGCCCATAAACCACTTGACTGGAAGGTCCCAAGCGTAAATTTATATACAATAAAAATCAAAATAAAGATTAATATTAGAAAGGTGAAATCTTTTTTTTTCAGATGTTGACATAATTCTGTGATCTTTCATGTCCAAATCCGTGAATTTGTTTTCCTTATGGTAAGTCAAAAAAACGCTACATAAAACCCATTATATTTTTTTATCCCTGATTTTAGATATGAAAATTATTCAACTATTTTACAAACAAAAATCTCAAGGCGACGTTAAAAATTCCCAGTAAACAGTGTTGATTTATTTAAGATGGAAGGATCTGTTATGATATTTATAGTTTATTTATTTTCAAGATTTCTAGTTGAATATTTCAACTATGTTGCATATGGTCCATTATTGTACATAATTAAGTTACAATAAAATTTGTATTTTATATGAATAGTACCTTATGAAAATTGTGATGTATGTGGAGTCGGAAGCCCCTTATCTCATATCATATTAAAAAGCCACAATTAGTCACTAAGAACGAAACAAGTTACAGTCTAAATTGTACCTCATTCTGTGAGCGAACAAAATTTTTCTTCACTAAAAGTTATACTCATTAAAAAAACAAGTACAATTGTTACAAGCGGAAAAAAGGATGTCTTTGATGTGATATATATATAGATTCAAGGAATGCTATATTTATCGGTTAATTTGATCATTACCAGGGATAGAGCGTATGCACATACGAAATTGGACATTGACGTCAATATCGAGAAGCGACAGTCTGTTTAATATGCCTAACGACTGCGTTTAGCATGAAAGAGTCTGTCGTTTCTGGGTCTTGACTTAAATGTTCACTTTACATATATATATATATATATATATATATATATATATATATATATATATATTTATATATATATGTGTGTGTGTGTGTGTGTGTGTGTGTGTGTGTGTGTATATACACACAAAATATATATTTTTATATGTGTGTGTGTAGAGAGGGTGAGAGAGAGAATAGTGAGCAACAGAATTTCTGTTAAAATTTGAAACAAAATATATAAAATAGAAATTCTTAAGTAGTCAATTCGCTATGTCCGCAGTATAATCGTGCACGTACGCACACACACACACACTAGTAGTAGGAGTTGTATTAGTAACAGTAGTAATAATACTAATAATACATACATACATACATACATGCATACATACATGCACGCATATATACCAATGGGAATTTAATGATTTAAAATAAAATGAGAAAAATGAAGTAAAATGAAATAAGAGCCTCATATAGAAATATCTTATAGTATACTTACCTATATTTAAATATTCGGTATTTGGATGATCTAGTCTCCCTATTTTCAGTTACATATCTTGACAACTAGGTTATGACATGCCGCGTCCACAGACTCGATTCATCTTGATTACCTTCCTATTCTATTATTAAGAAGGACATTCATTCGGACAGTTTCTACTCGAGAAGATTCCGCCATTATTGGAACAGATTTCCGAGACGATGTTTCTTTGGTTAATACAATTTTAAACTTTGCTGCACTTAAATCCTTATATAATACACCTACAACAACCTCCATTAGAACTCCTCTAGACTGAGCGTCCCTTTGGCCTTGTAGTGGGGAAATGATTCATTCAGCTAATCTAATATAAAGAAAATCATTAGTGAACTTTATATCATTTCTTCTTCCATTTGTTTCTCATCTCAATAGACTATTTTTTTAATATAATCGTTTCTTTTCCTCATACTTTACAAACAGAGAAAATATTAGTTCGAGCGCAGACACAATGGGGAACATTCGAATCCAATTTTTCACCCCAAACTCAATCGTCGTCAAAGATCACACAGATGTCTCAACTTTCATTCTTCTTACGTTCCGAGGAGAAATTATCTCGAGAGTGTGGAGAGCGATATTCAACAGAGATGATGATATGTCTAGTCGATGTGTAATTCGTTTCCGCCCGTCTTTCCCCAATTTCCTGTAAATTACCCTGCTTGCTATGAACGCGGCTTATATCATGCAACACCTTCCGGGTTTTGATCGATGTACAGACAAAATCGGCAGTGCACTTGCGCCGACAAGCGACAAATCATTCTCCCTTCAGTGAAGTAGACAATTCTACTCACCTTCGATGGACGTGTAATTACTGTGCCATTTGAAATAGCAATTACCACGGCCGGTAACTTACCCAAACTGATGGAGATCAGATTTATATTGCACTAATACTTCTTAAATGGGAACGTGAAGTAGCGTAACGATTATTCACACTGAAACGAAAGCCGACGAATTGCTTTCGAATACCAGTGGGAGCAATTTATATTGGGATTGCTCTGAAAGTCGAGAATTCTATTTTTTTAGAAAGACAGTTCAGCTGTCTAATGTCAGCTAGCGAAACTTGTGTTTGCACCAAAGTGACATCAGAATCGAATCATATGAACCTTGCATTCCCACCAAAATGACATAAGGAAAGAGTAAAGGTGAGTGAATCAATTATAAGTGATATTCCTGATGATGTATTAATAGTAAACTTGACATGGTCATGCCTTAAATAATATATTGGATATATGGGTAAGAACGACTGCCAATGTTTTATAGATTATGCCAAGGCTTTTCATAACCTAGGTTAAAATGAAATGTGGCAAGCTTAATTTATTTAGAAAAAAGATCTTATAATATTCCAGAATTTATACTTCGAACAGTGCTCATGCGAAAGTGACATAAAATGAATTCAGTAAAAACACAACAGCTAGTAGGGAGTGAAGGAAAATAATTAATCTTCTCATTGGAAAGATTCATCCTTTAGAATGAGGCTACTCGGAGCTAATTAGAAGTCTTAGAAGGATTCATACTGTATTAACAACACAGGATATGCAGATGAGTGTTGATTGTATGCACATAAATTAAACGACCAGAACTCCTAGAGTCGGTAGAAAAGAAAAGCCAGCATGAATTATATATATATATATATATATATATATATATATATATATATATATATATATATAAAAAAAAGAACAGTAAATGCAAAAAAAAATTGTAACCTAATATACATACTTATACTTGATGTAAAGATAATTATACATACTATAAGGATTCTAATACATTTAATTGTTATTAAAAATATAGTATAATAAAAATTAAAAATTAAAATATTTCAAATCTTAGTTAAATAAAACGTATTCTAACCTAAACACCACCCCCAAAATCTTTAAATATACAAATAGAAAAAAATGCTGTAAGAATTTTTGCTGTTAACAATAAATTTTAAAAAAATCCAGACGACATGCATTCAACGGATGTCAGATTTCATTGAAAAATACATCCCTACCCCCTACCAATAACGGATAATACAGACATAATGAACATCCAGACACCCCTTGTCCAGTTGAAGTAGATTTATCAGCAACCATGGAAACATGAATTATGATTTTAGCTGTGTTTTAAAACCCAGCAATTTTAAAAGTTACTCCAAAATTGGCTTGAGGATGAAATTGAACTAATGTCTTTAATTTAATTACAAAATTAAATTCGTAGCTTTTACCTTCCATTTTTGAAACATGGTTAGAACTGTGTAGCGAAAAAACAATATTTAAATAAATCAATTTATAATATATATATATATATATATATATATATATATATATATATATATATATATATATAAACACATAATGTATGGTTGTAAGTAAATGGACGATTCAACGATACGAACTACGAATTATATACACCAAAATTCTTCAAGTACAAATATGAAAATCGTTAGCAACTGTTTTAATGGGGATCGGAAAAAAAAACAACACTGAAATCCGAAGGCTTATTAAAATAGCAAACAAAGTAATAACACCACTTAAACGCAAGCGGTTACTGAGTATTAGAAAATTATGAGACGTAGAGCCCTATTCAGGAGAGAGGATGTTCAAAGAACAATAAAAGAGAGTAGATAACTACTGAAAATACATTTAACACTTTGGAAGATCAAAAATGACTGCGAGGCAAAAAGAAGGAAGACAATTCAAAAAGCGTGAAGTGCGATAGAAGAAAGTTTAGAAAGTACGGTTAAATCTAGCTATTCCAACACTAATATGATGGGACCTTCCAGCCAGTCTAGTACTACGCTTACATTCCTAAAGTCTAGGAGAGGAAAATTCTTTAGAACACTTACCAGGAAAGTGTCTTCGAAAAGCTAATAGATGTACTAACAATCAGGAAAATAGCGTTAGAAACATAGACCCATACTTAAATCTTATACAATATAAGTTCTCCTATGTGGCAGTGAATGCTGGGCAGTAACTTCACAGATGAAGAAGAAACTTGACGTAATGGAAACATGTTTCTACAGAAGCATGCTGAGAATTTTCTCGGAATGAACATATTAGGGACGACGTCGTTTTACAGAAAATGAAACCAAAAAACACAGATTTATTTACATTATTCGAACTTACCCTCATCTTCATTGCCATATTCACAACGTTTCGATCGGTGTACGCTCCGGCATTTTTCAGGTGATTGGAATTTTGAAACGAACGCTTTATTTCGTCCAGCGGGTTAGATTGAAACGTTGCGAATATGGCAATGATGATGAGGATAACAGTCCGAAAAATGTAAATAGTCATAATACATCATCTCAGAGATATAGACAGCCAAAAACACTGCATATAATTCAAATCAGAAAAAGAGTTTTTTAAATTTCTCGGTTACATAATGAGGAAAGAGGACTTGGAAAATTTTGTACTCACTGGATATCTTGAAGGAAAGAGAAATAAAGGAAAATAGAGAATATACGATATAAAATTCCTAAAGTCTAGGAGAGGAAAATTCTTTAGAACACTTACCAGGAAAGTGTCTTCGAAAAGCTAAGAGATGTACTAACAATCAGGAAAATAGCGTTAGAAACATAGACCCATACTTAAATCTTATACAATATAAGTTCTCCTATGTGGCAGTGAATGCTGGGCAATAACCTCACAGATGAAGAAGAAACTTGACGTAACGGAAACATGTTTCTACAGAAGCATGCTGAGAATTTTCTCGGAATGAACATATTAGGGACGACGTCGTTTTACAGAAAATGAAACCAAAAAACACAGATTTATTTACATTATTCGAACTTACCCTCATCTTCATTGCCATATTCACAACGTTTCGATCGGTGTACGCTCCGGCATTTTTCAGGTGATTGGAATTTTGAAACGAACGCTTTATTTCGTCCAGCGGGTTAGTCCAACGTTGCGAATATGGCAATGATGATGAGGATAACAGTCCGAAAAATGTAAATAGTCATAATACATCATCTCAGAGATATAGACAACCAAAACACTGCATATAATTCAAATCAGAAAAAGAAATTTGAAATTTCTCGGTTACATAATGAGGAAAGAAGACTTGGAAAATTTTGTACTCACTGGATATCTTGAAGGAAAGAGAAATAAAGGAAAATAGAGAATATACGATATAATGAGCGTGTGTAATATTTTACCGAACAGGGATTCGGAGAGTAATTGCAAGAATACAAATATTGCTAAGTCTACAAATGGCAGGATGTTATGAAGTGTCATGAAACACTATGGGAAAAGCAATATCGAAGCAGAAGAACTTGATACAGTATTGACATTAGTCGGACTATTGTCCTCATCTTTGTCGCCATATTTGTCACAATGTTTCGGCCGTTGTACGCTCCAGCCTTCTTCAGGTGGTTGGGATTTCGAACTGAACCCTTTATTTCGATCAATGGGGTAGACTGTTCTAGTTCCACGTGTCATGTTTGATGGATGTCAGTTATCAGTTATTTCCTGCTAATTTTCCCTCTGAAAGTTCTCCACTGATTAACCAGGTATTGAACTCACCTTCTTTGGGTCTGTCACTGGATCTAACCAACGCCTTTATCCACTGTGCCAAGTGTCCTTGAGACAGACTCAGAAGAACTTGATATAATAATGATCAGAATGTTTTCGTTGTGAGTACCACTAGTATAGTGGTATGTATATCGGAAATACGTCTTTCGTGATGGATGTTACCTGCTGTTGTCAATTATAGAGGATGGTAAAAACACATGGAATTGTGGGTAGAAAAGTGACTATATGTGTCAGTAGGGGAAATAGTTTTTGGGTTTTTATTGAAGTATCAAGCAACTTCACGGGAGGAAGGAAGAAAAAGAGAAGGAAGGACGGACTCACGGACGGACAGTCAGCTAAAGAGGAAAAACGAAGTGTATGGAAAGAGAACGAAAATGTGATGTTTTACCTGTAAAACAAGGTATACTTATGTTTGAATGGGTTACGTAAAAGCTTTTGAGAAGGCAATGCACACCGATCGCTTTGAAATACCCAGAAAACATGATTTATTTTGAAAGGATGCTTGAATAATCCCGAATGTATACAATGAACAAACCCGCTGCCTGTGGATAGAAGATGAATTGGATGATTACATAAAATATATAATCAGCTATAAAACAAGTTTATTTCCTCAGGTTTTTGTTTTTTTAGATTACTGCTAGGCTTATCTAAGTGAGATGGATATCCTATGTGAATTTCTAACGATGGACAAAATCTTAACTACATCATGCACACTGACGACACTGAATTGTTGGTATACACAGAAAGAAAGCTCAAGATTTCAGAGACTAAGACAAGCGGGAAGAAATGACAAACCATCAATTTTAAGAAAACAATATGTCATTTTCAACAAATGCCAAGACCAAGATGCAATCTACAAATTAGAGACATCGAAAGTGAACAAGTTTCCCCCCCACTGAGAACTCAGTGTTAGATCGGATATGTCAGCTGCCAATCTCTGATCTTCAAGAGTTTTAGAGCTGCGCCCGTATAACGTTGTATCCTCGGCATAGATGTTTATAAATGTCTGGAGAATATTCTTAGGCAGATCATTTATGTAAATCAGAAAGAGAGATGGTCCAATAAGTAAACCTCTGGGGGCTGCCAACGTTGACTACGAAAGACGCGGCGCACTGGCGTTTAATAACTACCTTCAGGAATCTACATGCTAGGAAGGATTTTATAATTGAGAAAACCCTTTCAATAATTCTATAGAAAAGAGTTCTTGTCCAACGCCTTGAACATATCTAATTCTATGGTCCTCGTAGTGTGTGTCGTTAAGGGCTTCATTAAGTCTGTGTATGATGGTAGTTAGAATATCAACAGTTGATCGGGGTAATCGAAAAGCATGTTATTCGTCGCACAAAACGTTGTTTCTCTTTAGGAACTCTAGGACCTTTTTGTTGATTAAAGCCGCAAAAAACTTACTGATGATCCTGTGGAAAAGAATCTGCCTGTTCTGGTAGATGGAATATCGCTATGACCGGGCAGAAACTTACCTCCTTCCACGGGCAAGAGAAAGATTTCTCTTTCAAGCAGAGGTTAAATAACTTTGCTAAGATGGAGGATATTTCCGGGCTGATATTCTTAACTCTTTAAGAATATCAAGGCAATGGCTTTTCGGGGGTCGAGGCTTTTGATAACTCTCTAGGTTTCTCTTACTGAAATTATAATATTACTGAGATTGTGCTCAGTGAGACTGAGGTAAGTTGCGGAGGGGGGTGGCATTTTTGTGATATTGAAAAAAATTCCTCCCAGATGTTCATTGCGTCTTCGTCCATATTTACTTCAGCTGGAGATCTCAAGTCCCGCTTCTATCTCTATTATCTGTTCGATTACAATGATCGTTAATCTCGCACTTAAAACTATTTCCAGATAACTTATTTTATTTACATTTTGTCAATAATGATGGCGAATGATTCTAACACAACGCCCAGATAGATATATTAATAAACTTATATTTGTCCTAAGGTAAATGAAACAGTAACATCTTTCATGTGTCGTGTCGTTCAGTTAACGAACGTTCATAGCACTCCATATATTACTGTTTGTTTTTGTTTAAATTTATAAGTATGGTTTAACTATTTACCACCTCTTATTGCCCCTGAGGTGTCATAAACACACAAATAGGTTATTGATTTGATTGTTACTATAATCTGCCCACCTTCCTTCGTTGCTACTGCGGAGTATTATATTTTCCAGAACTTTTTCCTCGTAATATTTGCTAAATGTATCAACTGTCTCTTTCTTTTCTTAGTTATCTGTCTCTTTTTAGTTTTTATATTTATAATTTATTCCGGTGTACTCATCATCCATCTTTAAAACTACCTGGCGTTGAATCACTTCTTCATGTGTATAGGAATTATCAAACAATCAGTGATATGGGGGAGAAAAGATATGACATTTCCAAACATTTTCCGTTTCTTAATACTTTGTTTAGCATTGGGAAGTCATATTTCGCTATTCCAAATTTCCTAGTTTCTGATAAGATTTTTCTGATATTTAAGTTCGGTTTCTTCATCTCCCATTCTTAGCTCGCATGTTGGCTTTTTTTCTTCTTGCTGACAATTAATATTTTTAAATTAATGTTTAATCCTTTCTTCCAGTTTCGTTTTAAATTTTGTTCGCCGTTCAGATGCGTCTTCGTATCTGCCTATCGTAATTTTCATCGTCTTTTATCAGATTATGCAGATATTTAATCATTTATCGCTACTTCGTTTCGACGGATCACATATCAGATCGGTTTTCTCTCATACTGACAGTCATATCATATGCTTGCTTTCGTCGTGTTTTTCTTTGCTGCCCATTTTAGGAAATGGGTTTTTTCTTGTGCCTCTGCCATCAGTACGATTTTTTCCGTAAATTCTCGGATCTTTTCTCATTCACTTAGAAGCGGCTCACTGTATCGGTTAAACAAAATCCGTTGAGAAGATAAGCCCTTTGTCTTTCTCCTCACGCCGGCTGGCCGGTTTGAGTTTATATACGTAAATCCTTAGCCTAAATATGTGCTCAAACATCTGCCCAAACCGACTATTGGAAACACAAAATAAGCGCTTACACATGACAATGCATTCGACCATCGACTCTATAGATCGTTTTTTTTCAACTGGTGTTCCTCTGAGCCCTATGGTTCAGCAAGAGGTCACTATGCCGCGAGAAACAGTGATAAATAGGCTGATGTATATTTGATTACTTTCTGATTAATTTTATATTCGTAATTTTAATATATACATGTTCGGTATATTGTTAAAAATCTATGGTTATTATAATAAATGCTTGAACTGTTATGCTATTTAAAATTATAATAGCAATACGGAACGTATATTTCTATGTCTATTTAGTGTCGGTGCATAGTCGACTTCACTGTAGGGGGAGAGAACCAGTACCTGACGGAATATTGCATCATAATGTGACATATTCAAGTACAGGACAAATGACCATATCTATATTTACCACATGAACTACGATGACCTTATAGAGGCGATAGTTATTAAAAATGGTATATAATAAATTTTATACAGGGGTTCCCTGAGACATGGAAAGCATTTCAAGTGTTGCAAGAGGGTTTGAAAAACGTTGCTATAGATAGACACTTTAATTTAAAAATAATAAATTAAACATTTATAAGAAATCTGATATTGTAGTCAGCTTGTAGTATTTGGGACTATGTTAACAGTTAATTATTCTATTTTTCCCGATAGCTTATTGGATATAAAATGTAATAATGTCAGACATAGGATAGGAGCTTAGCTAATTAATCTTAGACATTGCAATGTGTTCCGATTTCGATTTTTACTGAGTAATCTTTTTTTCCTCTTTCATTCTGTGTTAAACTGAAACACTCTAAGTAAATACAGAATGCATAGTTGTTAGCAACAGAGATACACCAAGACGTGAAATATGTATTAAGAATCAAAACTAAACAGGGAGATAAGTTTAACAGTCTGTGTGCGATCACAGGACAAGAAGTGTGACATATAAATTGGAACGTAGATAAGGTAAAACAGAGACGTTCTCTCGATAATTGCCGAACATATACGGACAGACAACGCATCATCAAGGAAGTAATATCCTAAATTTAAATAGTAAAAAATCAGGGGAAAAATACTAATCTCTTAAAGATACAAGCGATATTAATTGAACAGATAATGAGGAAAAACTATCTGCTAAAGTTAATACACAGAAGGAATTATGAATGCAAGAACAAACAGGATAAATTGTTTAACCTTCTTAATGAAGCATTCAACATTTGGGGCCATGTAATACCCTACAAATACACAAAAAAAAAGAAATCTATCATGGTTGGGAGGTACGGATGGAACAGATCCTGGAAGGATATATATATATATATATATATATATATATATATATATATATATATATATATATATATATATATATATATATATATATATAAGCAAAACTCCTGGATATAATTCGTTAGTTAATAGAGTCTCAAATCTTGAAAGTAATTTCTCTAACAATGCTTTAAATGGGATTAAAGGTTTTGTTATTAAGGTTAATATAATGACATAGACAAAATGGAATTGCACTATTTTTTCTTAGAGTTGAGTGACTACTAATAAGGAAGTCGTAACTCGATACGAAGAGAAAAAAATTCCTCGCAGATAAGAATACATCACGGCAGTTAAATATTTCCAAATTACTTCTTCTTAATTACTACGAATATTTAAATAGAAACGAATTCTTATTAAGGATGATAATGCTGTTTGTGTTCCGATTATATTCTTTAATCAGTCGTAAGTTTGTAAGAGAATTATAGTTCTCTAAACTTTCCTATATGAAGGGAAGAAAACTCTTCCAAGCCTATCATGTATTGCACAACTTTAAGCCTCAAAGCGTAAAGTTTAATTAAAAGTATTTAGCCACATGAATCATCGAAGAATCACAGTATGGATTCTAAAGAACCGGAGCTTGTGGAAAACATATATTCATATGAAGCAAGAATAATTCATAAGTTATTTAAATTTTAATCTTATCAAATTATGTTAACGATATTCTTTTTCGCTAAACGCTGACTTATTCATATTATGAATGCAACTTATATTAAAATAAACGGTGAATTCCCATAGGATTTGTGATTCAGTTGAAATCCGATACTGCTATATACAGAACATCGTTAAATAATTCAAAGAAAGACCTCCAAACCAAAACTTAATCTTTGAATCGAACATAGAATGTCATTCAAAAGGACAATTTTAACAATTTTTCTATACTGAAATAAATCATCTTTGTTGCCATATATATTACAACGTTTCGGCCGTTGTACGCTCCGGCCTTCTTCTTTATTTCGCTCACTTGGGTAGACTGTTCTAGTTCCACGTGACATGTTTAATGGATGTCAGTTATCAGTTATCTCCTGTTAATTCCCATCTCCAAGTTCTCCACTGCCTTAATTGGATCTAACTTTATCTTCAATGACACAGGGCACAGTTTTTATCAGGACACATGGCACAGTCTTTATTCACAGTACCATGTGCCTTCAATGACAAATGGCACGGTGGATAAAGGCGTTGATTAAATCCAGTGACAGGACCCAAAGAGTGTGAGTTCAATACCCGGTTAAGGCAGTGGAGAACATGGAGAGGGGAATTAACAGGAGATAACTGATAACTGACATCCATTTGAACATGGCACGTGGAAATAGAACAGTTTACCCCAGTAAGCGAAATGAAGGGTTCAGTTCGACATTTCAACCACCTGAAGAAGGCCGAAACGTACAACGGCCGAAACGTTGTATTAAATGTAGCGACAAAGATGAGGACAATACTCCGAATAATGTAAATAGTGTGCATAATACATCATCTCAGAAATATAAACAGATACTGACGGAAATAACTATTCTAAATCTTAAATAATGATTCGTGTCAATACAAAATATAATATGTGAAATAATTTTAATTTGTAGACATATACAACGGATATATACGTCGTAAGTTTTGAGCATATATTCCTAGAGATTTCGCTACATTTAATTTTTCACATTGCCCATGAAAAAGATTTGAATCAATATATTACTACTACAGATATGGATTAAACAGCAGGACTGACTGACGTCTCTTGTCTTGGTTGGTCTGGGGCAAATATATCTGAATTCAAAACTGCTTAAATATGGGGCTGGCGGCTCCACTCCGAATAAATCTACTTACTATGGTAACTACAGCAATAACACCGAAACATCGCAAGACTATGGTCTTATATTCCATTGAGGAGTCTAATATGAGGAGACATAATAATATTTTGCTGTCATTTCTCAATATTCATCTGAGGTATTTTTTTTCCATTTCCATATATAGACAGAGATATAGACAGATCAGGAAATAAGAACTTATTTTACATTTTCTATGTTTACCCATCATCTTCAATAACTGTACGGAAATAGTGATGATCGTGAAATGAATATATTGGAATATTGAAAGAAAAACATTTCATAAATGTCATCAATCGGGGTATTAAGAGGACGAGACTGGATCGAGAATTAATTTTTATTGCTTATAACTTTAACAAATCGACTTCAAGGAATTTCTTATGAGAACTCTGTCATCGAATGGCTGATTAGACAATAATGAAAGATAGTGATTTAATGTAAAAATGAAATGAGTATTTGTTGGCTGCAGCGAAATGCAGTTCCATTCCAATTTAAAAGAACTAAACAAAACAGAGCCTTCAAATTCTCCTTAATGGCAAACTATTCAAACTAAAAATAAATAAAACTGTATAAAAATAACATTAAACACGCACATCATATATATATATATATATATATATATATATATATATATATATATATATATATATGTGTGTGTGTGTGTATGTATATATATATATATAATATATATATATATATATATATATATATATATATATATAAATTCTAACTTTGTCGAGTAATCTAAGTTCTCCATTTAAGATGGTCATTATTAATTTCACTGTTTAAAAGAATAAATTGAAAGAGATCGACTCAATTAAGTGTACCCATTGAGAATAACGTTTATAATAAGAAGAAATAATGCCCTATAAGACATACGTTTATATATATATATATATATATATATATATATATATATATATATATATATATATATATATATATATATATATATCATGCGCGTCGTTTGTTTGCCACCGCCCGTGAGTAAAAGAGCACCATGACGAAATTCACTCGAACAGAAATTTGTACGGCTTAAAATTCTCACCGGAAGTTCCAAAATTAACATTTAAGAGTGTTTGGTTGTCAATCTGATGAAAATGCTGAGGATTTTGAAAGAGTTGGATGAGTGAAATGTTTATTACGAATGTTTGGAGTGATCATAGAGATTTCTACGTTATATCTCCATTCATCATCTTTTAGTGCCTCAGACTCTGCACAGAGGCCTAGTGATGCCCTGGGCCAAGAGGACTTCTGTTGGCATACCCTATGTGTGTTAAAAAGACTGCGTCATGCCAAATAAGCAGTGATCTCCCACATTCACATGGGATGCGACACATAGAATAAGATGCAGTTCTCAATTTAAATACGTTAATTGTATTAATAGGGGACGGAGAGTGCGTCGTGGTATAGCGAAATCTCTTACAAATGCTGATCAAAGTATTAATTAGCAGAAAACTTTCGTTAGAGGCAAATTAAATATTACTTAAATGTTACGTATATGAGCTCGTATATGACAGTAAACACTAGGTAATCTCCTCACAGACGAACAAGAGATTTAAACAGAAGGATGTTAAGAATAATTTGGACCGAACATGTAATACATGTAAATGTAGATATTTGATTTCGCGACTCGAAATCATACACAGAATTAACTTAGAGTTGAAATATTGTAGAGGTTTCATTTTTGTAATTAAAGAATATTCTAAAAACATGCTTACGGCTTCTGTGTATTGAAAAGTCTATGTTAAATAAGGACGCATTACAAAAGTTGGGTGTGTATTGCTAGGCAGGGGGATCTCTTTGGTAACAAAGAAAAGAACACTGACTTGTTACTTGACATCAGTCCTACATTACAGCAGGGAATGTTGGACGGTCTCCTCAAAGATGAAGAAGAGGCTTGAGGTAACAGAGATGTGGTACTATGCAAGGATGCTGAGGATATAATGGACCGAGCGTGTGAGCAAAGATGAGGTCTTGTAGACGATGCAAGCAACAAGGAGGCTCATACTTAATATCAGGAAGAGGCAGCTGAAGTTGCTGGGACAAGTAATGACAAAGTAGGGCCTGGTAAATCTGATACTCACAGGTTGAATAGAGGGAAAGAGAGTCAAGAGTAAGCAACGCATGACATACTTGGCGGGCTTGAGCAAATGAATGACGGAAAGTGGTCAGTGATCGTGAGAGAGGGACCAAACTTATTGAGAGCTACAAGGGATAGGGAGAAGTGGAGAGCCATGACCGCCTACGTCCTGAAAGAAGTATGGAAAGGTAAACTATGAAGTATTTAAACTGATGTCATTAATGCCTAATAGAGGAATGTCTGTAAATACTGCTTTCGAATTTTTAGTGTTTAATATAATTATTATCTCGATGTATTTATAATTTTAATGCTATTATGGATAGGCAGTAGGGGGCTAGTCCCATGGCCTGCAAGTTCCCCTGACCTCAATCATTTTGATTTTTATCAGTGAAGTTACCTAAAACAATTGGTTTATACAGCAGACATTAATGATATAGAGATGCTTCATCAACTTGTTATGGGGGATTGCAAAACCATTAGACACGGTGTGGATGTATTTGAAAGGGTCCGCCAATCAATGATCCGACGGGTCCAAATATATGTAGAAGCAAGCAGAGGACATTTTGAATATTCACTATGAGTTGAGGTGAAACGATGGCCTTTTTGTTATACATTTCTATGGGTATTTTACCTTGTATTGTGTCAGGAACGCGCCCCCAAAATTTGTTGATACACCGTGTACATGGCGGCTCAGAAAAAGAAAACAGAACAAGGAGTTCGAATTGCATTAGGGTTCGTTATATTCACTTACGCTTAATTACTATTAGGGAAGTAATAAATGCATCCCTACCCCATCTAGGGAAAAAATAGTAAAACTTGGATTACATTACATAATAAAATCAGACTGCAGTCTTTATAATCTATCCAAAATCTCTAGTAAAACATGTAGAAATTTCTTCGGAATTTAATTCAAACTTGTTTTCACGGATAAATTAAACGTTTAATATTTAAAGAAATCTCCCATATATATTCGATTTAATCAGTGATTTGCCAAATGACTTCAGATGAACGGCATATATATATATATATATATATATATATATATATATATATATATAAATATAATGAAATGGACAATGTCAGACAATTATTTTAAAACATTTCTATGTTTAGACATTCTTTCTTGTAGATATACATGTTTAAGTAAATGCTCTCTTTATAATAAACAGTATTAACAGGTCTAAATTTCCGACAAAGTCCGAGAATTATTTTAAGACATTTTTTTATGTTTATAGATTCTTTTTTATACATACAAATATTTAATCGAAAATTGCGTCCTCCGCCCTGAATCAAACCTGTAACCCATACGGAACCGTCATATAACCTGACGTGCTTTTACCTATTTCGCCACAGTTTAAAATAAAAAATATATATATATAATAAAAAGGCTTAAACACTGATATTCCAAGATCATAATTTATTCCATTGGAGTCGGAAATTTTTTGAATTTGTAGGTCTGGTGAATTGGATCGTATTTACGATTCCAATGGAATAAATTATGACCATGGAACATTAGTGTTCAAGCCTTTTTATTATAGTCTTACCCTGTCCTGGACATTGAGTTCTACCTGGATATATGTATGTGTAAGCATATATGTATATATATTTATATATATTTTAGATATATGATTGCATATGTAGGTGTATATTTACCACTAATGTTATATATATATATATATATATATATATATATATATATATATATATATATATATATATATATGGATGTGTGTGTGCTGCCCTTGAGGTTTTGCGTATTTATGTTTAAGCTTCTGCATGTAAAAATAACTAAATAATGTGATATATATAGTTTGTCAATAGACGTGTTAATAAATATCAATTAATTGGATAGCCTAGGGTCGCTTCATGTCCAGTGGCATTCTCGTTTTTTATTATGGTGACGTCATTGCGCTTTGAATTCTGTTAATCACACTAAAAATCTATTTTCCGAGAGAAAAGCATTTATCGTATAACGATTTGCCTCGCTTGATGTATCTTATTCTCCGAAGCAGAAGTCGGTTTCAATCTATAAAACGAAGAAATAAATAAACAACCATTTGAACATTATTCCCCGTGATTTGAACCATGCTTCATTGACTAAATTGCTTCCGGAAAAAATGTTCAACAAAAAAGGAAACAAATATATGATTCGTGTCATTGTGTAATAATACGCAATGAATCCTTACCGCGCCAAGTTTCAACACATTCTCCAGGAATATACAAAAGACTATATGTAAATATTGTGTACACTTTCTTGTTTCAATACATTTTGTTCTAAGTACATTTTGTGTTGCATTATTATTCCATGCATTAGTCAAGTTTCAACAATGGCGACGACGTAGAAAAAGAATTCGTAATTGATAGCCTTCAACAATTGGGACAAGTCATTGAAGAACCCAGGCTGAAGGAAAAAATTATTAATTAAAAGTCCAACATCTAATGGAACGGCGAAGGATTCTGAATTTCTGGATATTTAAAACTCATTAAAGGACGACGATGCATAAAGGAACGTTCACTCAGAAAAATTGAATGTTGTCGTAAACGAATAACGGTGATTTAAAAAAAAAAACGGGCCGACTACAAAAACATGCATGGAATTAAAAGGCGCACAAATACATCGTGTCGACTTTGAAAGGTAAGGAAAAAAAAAAAAATATATATATATATATTTTTTTTTTTTTTGGTTGCTCAACAATATTTTATAAAGCAAGACATAAAATAAAAAAGTCGTAAGTTGTTTCGATTTTTCTGGTCAGATTACATTATATCCGTGGATACACAAATTAAAAGTATATTCTTTGTTGCATGAACACTATTAGCAAAATATGGATGAATTATCCAAAGTCGTATCTGAATTATTCAAATCCCAGTAGTTGAGTCAGCAACGTCAAAGTGAACAGTTTGCCTTATTAATAAGGGAACAACAGATAGCACAGCAAAAATATCAAGAAAAGCAAGAGGAAAGACAGGAAAAATATCAAGAAAAGCAAGAGGAAAGACAGGAAAAATATCAAGAAAAGCAAGAGGAAAGACTGGGAAAACAGGAAGAGATGCAGATCAAGGTTTTAGAAATTCAAAAGTTAACACTGAAGAAATTAAACAACAATCAGGCAAATGAAGGAAATTCTTCATATTCTAATAACATCATATTTAATTCGCTGGAAACTTTCAACTATGGGCCAGACGAAGAAAAAACGTTTGAAGATATTTTCTACACAGACTGTGAAAACTGGTCGAATTCAAGAAAAGTCAGTCTATTACTAAGAATGCTATGTACAGCAGAACATAGCAAATTTGTAGATTTTATTCTACTGAGAAGGACGAATGAATTGGAATTCTCGGAAACTAAATTGCTAAAGGAGTTGTTTGGAGCAAATATGTCACTTTCGCATAAGCGATGGTTATGCATGAATGTCGCTAAATCCGATGATCAGGATTACTTAACATATGCATCTATAGTGAATAGACATTGTGACAATTTCAGATTGGCAGATATTACGGTTGAAGAATTAAAGTGTTTAATTTTTGCTCAAGGACTGGTATCCAGTAAGAGTGCCGAAATAAGGCGTAGAGTTTTGGCTAAACTCGAATCTGAACAAAACCTTACCCTACAAAAGTTAGCAGAGGAGTGTCAGCGGGCCGTACGTTTAAAGAAAGTGTCTCAAAAAATCGAAGAAGCTGGCATTGCTTATATTAAAAAAATAAAAAAAACAGTCACATTACCCATCAGCAAAAAATTGGAGTAAAAATACGGCGTATTTTAAAAATAGACAAGAAAAATTAAATGAAAAGAACGAGGAGGAAAAAAAGGTTCCACCATATAACTGTAGACGTTGCAACGAAAGACACTGGGAGGTAAATTGCCCATATAGAAATAAGAAATGTTTCGTGTGCCACAAGAAAGGACAGAAAGGATCGTGTTGTAAAACGAAAAAAGTCAATAGCCGAATTAGACAAACAAATTCAATTATAAAATCAGATAGAGATTTGAGGAAATATGTGACGACTGAAATATTTAAAAAGAATATCAAATTTCAACTCGATTCGGGTTCAGATTTAACAATAATGAACTATAAAACATGGAAAATTTTAAAAAGGCCTACAATAATGAAGTCAACGAAATGCGCTCGAACGGTAACTGGAAAGGAAATTAACTTCGAAGGCGAGGTTATACTTCCCATGAAATTTAATGGGATAGTTAAAAAAATAAAAGTTTTCTTTCTGAAAAATGGAGAAAACTTGATGGGTAAAGATTTTATTGAAACATTCGAATTGTGGGATAAACCGTTAAACTCATTCTGCAGAAAAGTAGAAAGTAATACGCAAACAAGACAGGACATTAAAGATGAATTAAAGAAAAAGTTTCCGGAAACCTTCACACCTGGTCTTGGAAGATGTAACAAGTTTGAAGCTAAATTTGAATTAAAGGAAAATATTATGCCAATTGTTAAAAAGAAACGTAACGTGCCTTTCGCAAGTGTAGAGAAAATTAACGAAGAACTTGATAGGTTGAAAAAAATGGGAATTATTTCGAAAGAAGAATCTAATTCATGGGCTGCGCCGATTGTGTGCATAAAAAAGAAATCAAATCAAATCAGAGTCTGCGTTGATTTTTCGACTGGGTTGAACTTGGTAATTAAGGACTACCATTACCCGTTACCGAGTCCGGAGGAGATTTTTAACAAGCTAAATAGTGGAGTTATACTTTCAAAAATCCAAATTCCCGTCGAAGAGGAATGTTCGAAGTTACGAGGGATAAACACGCATAGAGTGTTATTCAAGTACAACAGGCTTCCTTTTGTTATTAAAGTGGCACCAGCCATTTATCAACAAGCTATGGACGTCATGTTGAATGTTTTAGACTTTGCGTGCCCCTACTTAGACGACATCATAGTAAGGAGCGAAACCGTCGACGAACATCGAGAGCATCTCAATCAAGTATTTAAAAAGATTCAGGACTTTGATTTTAAAGTCAAAGAGTCAAAGTGCGAATTTGATTTGGAGGAAATTAAGTATTTAGGTCACATAATCAACAAAAAGGGCAGCTTTCCAGATCCGGATAGGTCCATTGCGATTAGAGACATGCCGACGCCCACTAATGTGGCGATGCTACAGAGTTTTCTGGGGTTCGCAAATTATTATCAAGCGTTCATTAAAGGAATGTCCAATCTAAGAGCTCCGTTGAATGAACTGCTAAAAAAAGACAAGGCATGGGAATGGACGGTAGAATGTCAGAAAGCCTTTGATGAAATAAAGAGATTGCTTACGTCCGACCTCTTTTTAATCCATTACAATCCAAAACTTGATATTGTAGTGGCAAGTGACGCCAGTTCATACGGGATAGGAGCGTGTATTCAACACATAATGCCAGATGTTTCTAGAAAACCAATTGCACATGCTTCGAGAACTTTACTCCCAGGAGAAAGAAGTTACTCACAAATCGAGAAAGAGGCGTTGAGTATCATTTTGCCATAACAAAATTTCACAGATACATCCACGGCAGACATTTTATGCTTGAAACGGATCATAAACCACTGATCACTATTTTGGTTCAAAGAAAGGGTTACCCGTTTATACGGCAAATCGTCTGTTGAGATGGGGAACCATTCTTCTCAATTATGATTTTCACATAAAGCACCTATCATCCAAAAATATAATTCATGCGGATAGTTTATCAAGACTCGTACCGAGTCAAGAAGAAAGATTCGAAGAATCGATTATTGCAAATATCAGAGCAGATTATGAGGTGAAAAGCATGGTAAACAACATTGTAAGAGAGCTACCGGTTACACTAAAGGAAATTAAAAAAAAGAAGCTGAAAGCGATGATTTCAATTTAGAAATAAAAAGCTAAATGGTAGCAAATGACCAAAAAGTGCAGGAGATTTATTCAATAGGTGAAGGAGTTTTATTATATGGTGAGAGAGTAGTAGTATCAAAAAAGTTGCAGAAAAGAATACTACGGGACTTTCATATGGGTCACACGGGGGTTAATAGAACAAAAAGCTTAATGCGAAGCTTTGTATATTGGAAAGGAATGGATGTGGATATCGCAAACATGCTTCATCGATGTAAAGGGTGTGCGTTAGCAGCTAAGGCACCACCTATAGTACACAAACCATGACCCAAGACGGATCATCCGTGGACAAGATTACACATTGATTTCGCTGGTCCAGTAGAAGATTATTACTACTTAATAGTGGTAGATAGTTTTACAAAATGGCCGGAAGTACTACGCTGCAAAAAGCCTACGTCTAATACCACAACAACTTTCTTGCATGAACTATTTGCACGGTTTGGTGTGCCAGAGTGTATTTTGAGTGACAATGGTACACAATTCACTTCTGAAGAATTTAAGGAACTTTGTGAGTTATATCAAATTAATCACATAACGACGCCGCCGTATCATCCGAGGTCCAATGGACTCGCAGAAAGATTTGTCGATACTTTAAAGCGCGCTCTGAAGAAATCCTCAGGGGTTCCAACGGAAAAGGCGCTTCAGCAATTCCTACAAGAATACAGAATCACGCCAAACCAGAGAACACACTCAAACATGGCACCAGCTGAACTAATGTTCGCTAGGAAAGTTAAGTCAGTGTTTGACAAATTTTGCCAGGAAAAAATAGAGTAAAGAATACTATGTATACAGCGAGAAAATGATACACCTCCGGAGAGAAGGTGTTTTTCAAGTTCTACAAAAACAACGTTGAGTTCTGGGAGCGAGGCATAGTGGACAAGAGAATCGGTGACCTGATTTACATAATTAAAGGGCCGAAGAATAGTCATAAAAGGCACCAGAATCAACTTAAAAAATGTTACGTTATAGAGCATGAAGAGAGTATACCGGATGAGGAGGAAGATCCCATTGAGGTAATGTATGATATGTTTCAAGTAGAAGCTCCGCAGAATACTCCTGAACCGAGAAGATCCGGTAGGAAACGAAAGTTCACGGACCCATTGGACGTGAATCCAAAACAGAAAAAAATGTTAAAATTAAGCGGATGGAAATATGCATATGAAGTATGCAAATGGATCTACAAAGAAATAGCCATAATCATCAACCCATATAGGAAGCCAGTTTGAAATCCAAAAGTGATTCCAAGGCTTGGGAGGGGGGTGTTGTGGTTGGATCCACCTAATTTGCATAGTGGAGTACCGACCATATAAATATGGTTGGTACCGGGAAGAGAGGGGGGAATCAAGTGCTTCAACCAGAGACTCTGCCCGACTGCGACTCAGTAAACACATTCTCCAGGAACGGTCTTACCAGGAATATACAAAAGACTATATGTAAATATTGTGTACATATTCTCATTTCAATACATTTTGTTCTAAGTACATTTTGTGTTGCATTATTATTCCATGCATTAGTCAAGTTTCAACAAAAACCTACACTTAAAGAATGAAAATTCCAGATGCCAAGAGACGATGTAATCGAAGTATTTCAAATCAACACAACAAATACCTTCCGAAACACACAAATTTATATATAATAACAATATCAATAATAAAATCTATAATATAATTAAATCAACATAAAGCCACCATCCCAGCATATCTCCAAATATACTGGTACGCATAATTGTTTCCCCAACCATCTGAATTCCCCTGAAGTTTCATAACTTACAGTCATAACAACTACGGCCACCAACAACTCACGCAAGATCAACTAGAAATACGCATAGAGGCACACCCTTGCCATCTTCCAGCCTGCTAGAGGAATTAAGTACACGGACAGTCCAAAAATACTCAGTATTATCCGGACACACGTGCGCGTATGCACACTCACCAACAAGCGCCGTCTCCAAGAGACATAGGCACATGAAATCTACCCGATCAATTATAGACATATAACACAAAAGTCAAATATAGCGGAACATTCTTCCTCAAATCATTTCCAAAATTCAGATCATATTTGAGTAAAAAGGAAAAGATGCTGAATTTATTGTCTATTTCTTATCTATCTATCTATCTATCTATCTATCTATCTATCTATATATATATATATATATATAATAAAAGAAAAACACTAATATTCCATGGTCATAATTTATTCCAATGGAATCGTAAATTTACGATTCCAATGGAATAAATTATGACCATGGCATATTAGTGTTTAAGCCTTTTTATTATATCCTTACTCTGTCCGGGACATTGAGTTCTACCTGGATTCTATCCTCTCGGAATTTTTCATTCAAAAATATACATGCATGTGCAGGTTCCTATGTATATATATTTATATATTTTGCATATGTATGTGTATATTTACCACTAATATTATCTATCTATCTATCTATATATATGTATATGTATATATATGTATGTGTGTGTGTGAGTGTGTGTGTATCAGTGACATTATATATAATTATATAATATGCAAATAACCATCGATTAATGCGCATTCGATTAGTGCACTAATATTTTGATATACTTAAATTAGATTAGTGCATATATTATACTGGATTAGTGCGGCAAAACATTCTCCAGTCCCCCGCCTTGCAGTAAGTATGCCTTGCCTACCAATCCAAAAGTTTGGTAATATATCAATACAAATGTCGATGTAAGATTGACTATGTGAGTAACACCATCGATAGGTTGGATTTTTTTCTTCTTCTGAAGGTCGAAAGGCGCCTAAAATCTTGAATATTAAACGTGATATTTGTGTATCTATTTTAATAGTAAAATTATGTTCCGTGTCTTTAAAGATATTTTGTTCTGGTGTGGCAATAGTAAAAAACATATTATATATATATATATATATATATATATATATATATATATATATATATATATATATATATATATATATATGCAGTTTTTATATATTATTTATAATATATATATTGGAAAGCGCTCAATATCAGTAATATAGCTAACATTTAGTTTAGTTATATTGACGTGATTTAGGGACACTAGTTTTCTCATATTTGCGTTCGTCAGCTGACGATCACAAATACCGTGAAAACACGAGTCCTAAAATCACATGAATTACACACACACACACACATATATATATATATATATATATATATATATATATATATATATATATATATGTGTGTGTGTGTGTGTGTGTGTGTGTGTGTGTGTGTGTGTGTGTAAAGTTAACTCAGGCTGCGAAAAAAGAAATAGTCATTATGCAATGACCGATAAAAACATTATATTTGCAACTGATCGATAAGGTGAGTTTGTTGCTCGCTTTTCTAGCGGTGGCATGCTTGATATTTATCAGTCCTGACTTTCTCTAGCAAAGAGTGATAATAGTTGGGCAGACAGTGATAATTGATCTCACTTCTCTAGTAAATATTCAGGCTTATTAAACCTATATCCACTCCTGATGCACTTACATGTATAGAAATACAGATTAAAACCCAACGTTCAATCCTTGGTCCTATTTGGTTTTCATTAATCCTTAATTCCCCTTCCGATGATATTTATCTCTAAAATTGCTATCTCTGCTGAAGACGAAACCATTTACTCCTGTCATTATAAACCGATGATGTCACATTTGGGGTAGATCTTAAAAAAGACAATCAGTCTGTTGTTAACTGGGACAAAGGACGGCTTGATAATTTTAACGTCTCCCAAACTAAATTGTTCTCTATTAATCATCTGAGAGACATCTTTCTGCCTTCCATCTGCATGGCTGATGCTAACCTCCAGGAGAGTGAAACGTTACACCTTCTCGGTCTAACGTTCTCGATCGACATGTATTAGAAAGATTATGTTGAATTCATTGCTAGGACAGCTGATAAGATATTAGGCTGACTGTTTCTTGCTTAAGAAATTTACTCTCCCGAATCCTACAAATCTATAAGTCCAACATTCGTTCGTCGTTAGAATATTGAGGCCATATATGGTCTGATGCCCCCGTAATGTATCAGACTCAGCAATATTATTGGTCATGTTCTAGCGTTTCGTCTTCAGACATGTTTTTATAGAACCATTTCTCTTTTGCTTGCCAGCATTTTTTTCTGATGCTTTTGTTTAATATTCTATAGTCCGTATGGTACCTTAGTGATGCGAGTCTTTGAAAATCATCTCGAAGTCAACAAATGATGATGGATGCAAAATAGATTAAATCTCATGGCTTACCGGGAAGGATAGTTCCATGATGTCAAACAAATTCGAGCTAGCTCGAAACGATAAGGAGGAGGATGGACGCTTGGATATTTTAATAATTTAAGATATTTGGCATTGCATGTATCTGCTTTATTGCAAATTCATTCTACGAAAATAACTTTAATATATGAACGGCTTAGATTTTTTTGTTTTAAATATAAATTATTTTGAACTCGAAACTTTGCTAATGATATGAGTTCAGAATGTATTCATATTTGTCATACAGAAACAAAAATCAATTATATGCTTGTAATGCAAAAAAGAAAGAATTCTCAAATTCGCATAATTTTTATGCATATTCCTGAGATAAATTCTACCTTATCGGGCACACAGTGAATATTAAAAGAAGGAAAATATGCCTGAAATTTTGTTCAATTTCATGCAGATTTACCGAACTATTTTTGGAATTGAATCGGTGTATAGCGATAGATCATATTTAAAGGATGTTATTGGATCCAAAAGTATTAGAATTTGCTAGCCCAGTATGTACAGTAAATCATATGACTTGGGATTTTTGATTCTATTTAGTTGCATATTTAACTACGTTAATTCTAACCATGCCTTACAAAAACATATATTTTTAATTATATCTATATTTTCCTTCGTTTGTTTCATTATTATTATTATTATTATTATTATTATTATTATTATTATTATTATTATCTTTGATTTCTGGCGTTTACACATTTCTTTCCGGGTACCTCCCAGGGACCTAAGGTTAGAAATGGCATCATGACACTTTCCACTGACAAAAATAAATAAATAAATAAATAATACATAGATAAAGCCCTTCGTAAAGTGTGGACTGTACTTGTCAGAACAATTTTCTGTATCTCTTTGAGACATGGACTTCCAGGAATCCCTTCAATTAGTCTACTGCAATCTTCTCCAACCAGTCCTAGGGCTCCAACTACAACATGGATTGTTGATGTTCCCATATGCCACATTTTCGAGATTTCTATTTCAAGGTCCTTGTATTTTGACAATTTTTGAATATCTTCAAAGATACATTGCAGTCAGCAGGGACTGCCATATGAATAAGGAGACACTGTTTTTGTTTGTGGTCTTTAATAACAATATCTTGGCGGTTGGCCTTGATTGTTCTGTCAGTGTGTATTGTGTAGTCCCATAGAATTGTAACAGGTCCTATCTCCGTAACCGGGTCTGAGTGGTGTCCATACCATTTTCTTTCATTTTCCTTCCCGTAGAAGTTGCAGATTTTCCAGTGCAGATATTGGACCACTCTTTATTATTATTATTATTATTATTATTATTATTATTATTATTAATAGTAGTAGTAGTAGTAGTAGCAATAGTAGTGATATTAGTGCAAGAATTATTATTATTATTATTATCATCATCATCATTCGATTTCTGCTATGGACACACTACCTACCAAGTCTGCGGAAAGACCTAAGGCAGGTCGTGGTGTGTTGTTATGGCCACATTTCGGTGAAGTTGCTAGCGTTACATAGACAAAGTTCTCCTTAGTGTGTGTGCTGTACTTAATAAGACAATTTTCTGTATGTCTCTTAAGCTGGGGTTTCCAGGGATTCTTTCAATGTGTTGTTTTGTTCCATTTTTTATAATTCCAAGTGCACCTATTACCACTGGTATTATTCTTGTTTTCAATTTCCACATTTTTTCTATTTCAATTTCCAGGTCTTTGTATTTTGATAGTTTTTCAAATTCCTTGGTTGCTATGTTACAATCCGCTGGACAAGCCATATCAATTAGTAGGCAAGTTTTTTCTTTCTGGTTTTTGACAATAATGTCCGGCCTATTTGCTTCAATTTTTCTGTCTGTGTGGATGGTATAATCCCATAGAATGGTGACATCTTCTATTTCTGTAACCGGCGCTGGCCGATGTTCATACCAGTGTTTGCTTACACATTTTCCAAAGTGTTTGCACATTGTCCAGTGTAAGTATTGCCCCACTCTATCGTGACGATTTTTATATTCATTTGGGGCAAGTATAGAACATCCTGAGATTAGATGGTCTATTGTTTCTTGGTATTTGTCACAGAACCTGCATTTTGGATCCACATTATTATGTATGATATTTGCCTGAAAATTCCTAGTGAAAAGACTCTGGTCTTGCGCTGCAAGAATAAAGCCTTCAGTTTCAGACTTTAATCCAGATGCTCGTAACCATCGATGAGTATTAACTTTATCAACATTGGGTTTATTTGCACGTTCTGGATATTGGCCATGCAGAGGTTTGTCTTGCCAGCGTTGTTTCATCTGTTCAAGGGCTTTATCCTTGGCTTTTTTTTTCATATCTTTTGCTGCAATAGTTGGTTCTTGGCTTCTGTTTTGATTTACTACAGAATCTACTAAATGTAAATGTTGTTTGTATTTTATTATTATTATTATTATTATTATTATTATTATTAATATTATTATTATTGATTTATTTCCATTGATGTCTGGTGTGTACACAATTCTTTCCTGCCTCATGAAAATCTCCACTGAGCAATTAAAAAACGATATAAAGAACAACCACACACATATTTTACATAAATAAAACCTTTCGGAAGATGCGGGCTGTATTCCTGAGAAGAATTTGTTCTATTCTTTACGGCATGGGCTTCCAGGAATCCCTTCAACGTGTCTACTGGAAATTTTTCCAATCAATCGGAGGGCTCAAAATAAAACAGGGATTGTGGATAGTCTCATATATCACGTTTTTGAGATTTCGATTTCAAGGAACTTGTAGTTTGATAACTTTTTGAAGATCTTCAAAGATACATTTCAGTCTACTGCCATATGAATAAGAAGAGACTTTTTTGTTTGCCCTCTCTCATAAGAATGCTTGGCCGACAGGCTTAGATTTTTCTGTCTGTGCGTATTGTGTAGCCCCAAAAAATTGTAACAGGTCCTATCTCCGTAACCGTGTTTGGGAGCTGTTCATACCAATTTCTTTTAGTTTCCTTTCTGTACTGGCCCACTGTCATGCCGTGTTTTATATTCACTGGGTGCCAGTACTTTACAAACTGATACGAGATGGTCAATTCTTTCTGGATATTTATCAGAGTATCTGAATTTTGGACTAACACAATATTTTAGTATGTGTGTTTGATAATTTCGAGTTAACAAATTTGGTCCTGTGCAGCAAGGATAAAAAACTTCGGTATCATCTTTTAACTCTTTACTACGTAGCCACTGATTGGAATGTTTTTTGCTGTTGTTTTTTCTACATCAGCTTGTTTGGTACGGGCAGAATATTGACCATGAACCGGTTTATTTTCTTCTTCTTCTTCTTCTTCTTCTTCTTCTTCTTCTTCTTCTTCTTCTTCTTCTTCTTCTTATTCTTCTTCTAAATATTACAATTATTCTAATTATTATTATTATTATTCTAATTATTCTAATTATTATTATTATTATTATTCTAATTATTATTATTATTATTATTATTATTATTCTAATTATTATTTGGTATCATCTTGGCAAGTACTATCGGAGTCTATGAGTAAAAAGGACACAGTAGAAGTATCTATGCATATTCGAGACGTTCCACTTAGATGGAGAGATTTGGGGAGATAATATTCTCACAGTGTAACATTTTTATCTCTGAGATATTGATGTGCGCAGGATTTTTTCTAAATTTTTTTCGATACCCTTCTTTCTCATACTCAATTCCTCTATAAGAAGAGAGTTAATGGTCGTGTCTTCCTCAATAGTATGCATGAAGATGAAAGCTGAAACGCTAATAAAAAAAAGAAAAATATTTCAAAATGCAATTTGTATTTTGGATTACAGTTTCAGGACGAAAGAATTACGAAGGCAAATGAAATCTTAAAATCTGTGGGTCGATCAGCACTAGACAATGTTTATAAGGACAACAAATCTGGATTAATACTGCAGGCGATTTTGAGTTGGACAAGATAAATTATATATAAAACTTGCGACCCAAGAGACTTCCCGGAATAACTTAGTTAATTAGTATCCATCCTATTTTAAAAACACAGTCCACGTTCATGAAGGACATTCTTGCCACGGACCGGTAATGGAACACATGTGTAATCGAAGTGAATTTTGATAAAAATAGCATTAATAATAAAAATGAATTTATTGAAGTGAAATAAAAGTGTTTAATCTGCTGACTCCCACGCCGAGGCTTCAACCAGACCACACACTCCCATGCTTAGTCTCTATAGCAGTATTATCACATCAATATCAACTCACCATAATGTAGACTCAACTTACAGGGAGGTCCGAAAGTATTGTCACCCCTATGAGTTTCTATTTTAGATGGCTGACGCAAAAATGATGAAGTTCATACAGTCCATCAGGATGTGTGGCAGGGTCAATGAGTGTGAATAAACCGAAACCAGTACGTGATTTATATTACTGTTTTATTAGTTCTTCTATAGTTCTCATTACTTTTTCGTGACGGTGACAAAACTTCCAGACCACCATTTTGAATCTGAAAATTTGTTGGAATTAGGTAATTATTTGGAAAAATGTTACAAATATAAATATAAATTAATTGTAAAATGTTCTTACAGTTATTAGTACTTAGTTAGTACTGAGTAGATGAATATTCAATATTTAAAGAAAAGTTTTTAAATTCAAGTCCAATATACAATTTATCTATTATAGAATTTTAAAAAAAGTTAATTATTTCTGGTTGGTGTAGCAAATGACCCACGGAGCGCTACCTTCCACAGCCCAGTAGTTGGGGAGGCTGTGCCTTAGTAGATACAATTTCGTAATGCTTCCAAAGAAGGCAAATGCAAATGAAATGCGAGCTCTATTGGACAAGTAAATCTATTATCAACAGTAACACGAAGCCTAAACGGAATTCCTATTAAGAGAAGGCACAACAGAATTAGACCAGCAGAAAAACAGTGTGGATTCTTTAAAAACATATTATGAACATAGTTATATCAAAGAGAGCAATACAAATGCAAAAGAAAAGAAAATACGTTAAAGCATTTTATCTGTTACGTTATCAAGATCTATTTGAACACTTAACAAAACTTGATTTATTTTGGAATAAGAGAAATTATATGAAGGAGAAAATTGGCGACTGAATACAAATTGAAAATGAATTTAGGAATCACTGAAAATAGAAAGGGGCGAATTACAAAGATGCTGCTCAGCTACGTATTACTTAATCAGTATTTCATCTAGCATTGCAAAGAAAAGTAAAAGTTATAGTAGGATTTATCGTAGGTGGGCACTATATCTTAACAACATAAGATACGCAGATGGCACCGTGGAAGATAGAGAAAATAACATAAAATCCTAGACAAAGAAGTAAAGGAATTAAGAAACATCAATTGTGAGAAAACAGAATGGATGTGTTTAAGCAAGAGGGGCAACCCAACATGAGAGTTACAAATGGGAGTTGTCAGTTGTTAAATACAACTGTGTAAAAAGATGGTGAAAAATATCAGAATGTAGGTTCGAACTGCTGAAAACGCATGTGACGTCGCCCCTCCTTGGTCGCATCGTCGACTCTGTCGTTCGATCTCGTTCGCGGCTCCAACTGTGACGTGACGTGATGTGGCCGCCTAAGGGTCGATCTTTGTCACGGACAGCACCAGTTGTGACGTTTTTTGCCGCGGCGTCAGCTGTTCGCTCCTCGCTGCTCCAAGTGTGACGTTCCAACCCTCTGGTTAGATGATTACCAGCCTCGCCGTTCCCAACTCGCTTCCAACACCTGGTTACTAGTGTAACTGTACTGATCTCCGGTCTGCCTACCCACGTTGTGATTAGATCTTAGACAGACGGGATCAAACAGGAGTCGGAGCCGTATGCCAGCTGGGTTCAACGGGGGTGGCAACACACAAATAAAAAAAAAAAAAAAACTCACGAGGCAAAAAATACTGATAAGAAAGGGTAACAACCTTTTATATCTAATGTTCGTTACATAAAATTATTCTTACTTCCCGACCCGTTTTGTGGACTGTGGCACCAAGCTTCTATCATACAATTTAAAGACTTCGAGTTGCCTACTCTCTAGAATTTTGTATGTCGGGTGTGGTTTGGTTTCGACACTGGGCGCTAATCTCTACCAGTCGTTCACGGCTGATTCTTCTCTTCGGCTTGAGTTGGACGAGCTTATTCCTTCGGCTTGAGTTGGACGTATTTCTTCACTTCGATTTGGGTTGGACGAATTTCCACCCTCAGGCTTGGCCTGGTTTCAACTTCTTCTAGACGCAACTGCAAGTAACTTCTTCTTCTTCCGTCCTGCAACTCTTCTCACCAAGGTCCGAACTCTTCTCTCTGCCGTCTGAGGTGAACTCTTCTCTCTGCCTTCCGGGGCTGAACTGATTTCTGTCGATTGGGGTTCTGCTTTTATTGACGCCGCAACAAACTGGGGTGGGTCTGTCGGCGTCAGGGTTTCTTGATAATTCCAAAAGTCGCATTAGTTCTGATTTCCCATTATCGCTCTTATTTTCACCCCTACTTCCTCACGCTTTCGGCTAATGAGATTCTGGTTGGGCGTCTCCCGTCCTTCGTGACGTCTCCAATCGGGCGTGGTCTATCCCGGCTTTGTTCTGGGAAAGAAACACCTTGCTAAAAAAACAAAATCAATTTGGCCTTTTTCGCACGCACGAAAATGACAATCTCGGCCTTTCTCACCTTTTGGTTTTTGTCAAAACAGCCCGCCGCTAATTAGATGTGACTTCAGGAAGAATTGTTCTCGTCTCGCTGGCGCTCTCTTTGAACTAGAACAATTGTTTTCATTTCTTTGTTTTTGCTCAGACCTGATAGTCAAAATCTTAATTATCTGAATTGAAAATATCTTCACTTCATCATCGTGGGGGTTCTAATCTTCAACAGGTCAGGATCTGTATACAATTCCAGCGGTCACCTTCTCATCCCAAAAGACACCCCTTTCCGATTAATATTTCGTTTTTCATTGTTCTAAAAATCCCATTTCTCCAAACTGATAATGAGCTCCCACATTCCGTTGACACAAAAGTAAGCCAGATGTTTTGACCGATATTTTTATCAATCGTACGTATGTTCATCCAGTTTTACCATGTCCGTTCATTATCTCTAAACTTATTCTTTCAAATAACAATTTCCATTGTTCTTGAAATTCGGTCAGGCGCGTTGGCCTAGATATCTCTTGACACCTGTTTTCGCTTATGACCGGCTTATCTATTTCTCCTCCTCTCCTTTTCTTTTCTTCTTCTTCTTCCCTTAGGATCGCCTAAATACAATTAGAGAAATATTCTCAAAACTTAATTACTCTTCGTCTAAATAACTAACAACTGGTTAATAAACCGAATAAAAATTAAATCATATTTCTAGGAATATTTCTTTTTAGTTTTTCTAATAATGCAGGATGCCAAACGCACTCCTAATGTTAAAGAAAATATTAGGATACAACAAAATTTCGTTAGAAACAAAGAATATTTTACTGAAATGGCAGGTGTGACGAGGACACAGCGATGTGGTTTTACACACGAATGTTGTGAATACCATGGACATTGTATGTGATCAACAGAGAATCGCTAAGAAACTTAAAATAGGAAACAGACAGTAAATTTTCTGGGAGCATAATGAGGAATGTAGACTTGGAAAATTTAAGATTCACAAGACTTATTGAAATAAAGATGAACAGAGTAGTGCACCGAATAACCTACCTAACATGTTTTTGTAAATGGATGGCAGAGCAGGGTGGGGGTTGATAGAAAAAAAAAGGTAAAAACTGATAAGGTCTATAACAGATACGAAATAGTGGTGAGCTCTAATTGGCCATGGACTGAAGAGTTATGACACGAAAAAAAGAAGCTCTTCATGGAGTCTCAATTAGTATCTAGTACATCTCTCTCAATTCCTTTATTATATCTGATATGAAAGCTTGTTTAACATATTCGATATTTTCTCGTGTGATACACATATATCTCTTAGCATAAATGTACAGTTACAACATAATGCATTTTCAAGCATTTTGATGAGAGTCTGAGGAGATAAAACGTGGAACATGACTGACTCGACTACAGAACGAAAGACATATCTCTAGTGTCTGATATTTTATTTACCGATTCATTGCGATCTATGTATTAACAATTTCTCTATCATTACACTGGTTCCAGTAGAAAAAAAATATTACTATGGATGTGTCTGAAGTGATACGCAGATTGTAAGATAATTACATTCATAGAATAAGAGAGACAGATTTATTTGAACCGTAAATATTTAACTATTCTGTTTTCTTGGCTTTTACATACCAGCCCATCCAAACTGCTGCTTATTCTAAACTGTGAAATATCTTAATCGCTCCATTTACTAGGAATATTTAGAGATATTTCTGCGACGTCTTTGTTCTTAAATTCAATACCATGTTCTTTGAGCAGATCAATTTTGTTGCGTAATACATTATCTATGACGACGATGAATATGCAGAGTGTTATAGTGTTTCCCTTGTAAGATACGAAATAGTGTATAAAAGAAATCAATAACCAGATCAAAGGAACGAGCATTGGCTTTGTTCGTTGATTTCGTTTAGCGGCATTTCAACCACTATGGGTTATTTAATACCGATATTTAAATATTTCGTACGCAATTTTCAGGTACATATGGAGTAGGGGAAACAAATATTCGTACACGTACAAATATTTAATTTATTTTATTTCCATCTAATAATTTAGCATACTTTTCACATAATTAATTGTACACAGACACATAACAAATATTCATAGAAAACAGAAAAATTAATTTAATAGAAATAAATTACATTTATCCATTTTATGGGGAAAAACGTATTCGTACAATGCAAATGCCAAAACATTTAAATTGATTCAATAGTCTAGATTATTCAAGTGGAATATTTCAGAATATTCTAATAATGATATTAGTAGTTAAATTTAACCTAAACTGGAGTAGACAGTTCTAGTTCCATGTATAATGGATGTCAGTTATCAGTTATCTCCTGTTAATTCCCCTCTCCAAGTTCTCCACCGCCTTAACCAGGTATTGAACTCACACTCTTTGAGTCTTGTCACTGGATCTAACGCCTTTATCCACTATACCATGTATCCTTGAGGACAGCGATTGAAATAAAGGGTTCAGTTCGATATTCCAACAACCTGAAGAAGACCGGATCATACGACGGCGGAAACGTTGTGATACATATGGCAACAAATATAAGGACAATAGTCCGAATAATTTAAACAGTGTACATCATACATCATCTCAGAAATATAGACAGATAAATGTTTTCTTGGTTAATTTATTATAAAATGCATTGCTTTTAATTATACTAAAGATGTATTGTTAGTCATATTCCTATATTGTGTTGTTGATTCACATTGCTATGAAAATATATAGCAAATAATTTACTGGTAATTTTACTATAAAGAATACTATTGCTAATATATTATTTTAAAAATGTCTTGCTGGTATTTTTCTACACAATCCACTTTTCTACTTTCCGAGTGTTTTGATATTTATTTGGTGGTGAACTATTCGGCCATAGCCGAGACACAAACATGTAATACCAACCCGGGTGATATAAAAATGCATTCTTGGCAATGTTTATAAAAAATGCATCATTGGCCATTATACTATGAAAATATATTATTGACATTTTACTATAAGATCTATTGCTCGCAATTTTATTACAAAAACGTATTTTTGGAAATTTTTAATAAAAAAAAATATATTGCTGCTAATTCACAACAAAAAAGATTGTTGCTATTTTTAATGTGTTGCTGGTATTTTACTATGAAAATACACAATTATCCTTTCTTTGTGATTGGATTGTATCCTTCTTATTCCACTCACCTGAAGAAGGCCGAAGTGTACAACGGCTGAAGCGTTGTGAATATGATAACAACGATTAAGATAACAGTTCGATCAACGTAAATAGTGAAAATTGCTCTTACTGAATTTTAACTAATCTTATATACATATGTCCGCCAGCAGGGGTTGTCCAGTGCAAGGAAGAGAAACTATAGGTCCGGGAATTTGTCAAATCATCATGAACCCTGATTTTTATGGGTTTTTTTTTCCACTGCCCTCACGTTTGCAAAACTGTATCGATTTTACTGTTGATTCCATTAAATTTCACTTTGACCCATGTTATAATATTTTAAATCTTATGGTCGACAACGGAAATTTTATTTCTTGCAGCCGAATAAAATATTTCGAGAAAAAGCGAATAATACAAAATATAATTTATTTGTTATTTGGGAGATGTGGAAGCACGCTTTTTGTAAAATTTTAAGACTATTTTTGGCCCCTGGAGCAAATATTAATTTTTCACCAAATACGTGAAAATTAAAGTAATTTCGGAGGAAATAATTTTTGGCAATTTCGAAAGCAATATTTTCTTTTATAATGATTGATTACTCGTTTTACGGGGACACTTGTCTTCTCGGGCGACTAGCAAATCCCTACAGCACGCTCAAGTACATCTGTGTTTGTTATAAACACCCAAGGAGTTCATCTGTGGATATCCTGCCAATGTGCTCAGCGATGTTTATCTACCGTTTTTGGAAAAGATCCTATAACCTTGCAAGCTCAGTTGTTTAGACAATACTAGTACACTCATACCCTTGGTCAGGATAGATAGATAGATAGATAGATAGATAGATAGATAGATAGATAGATAGATAGATATAAAAAAATCTACAGTGATAATCTTGAAAAAAAACTATGCAAAAACAGAAATGAACATTAATTGTTTTACATTATTTTATTACATCTATGGTCAAATTGGCTTGTTTGTTTGAGCAATCCTTATCTGGCGTTTTTTTTTTTAAACTCTGGAAATCTTCTCGTACAAACAAATTTCTGTTTTATTAAACTCTCTTATTCCATTATCATGTCCGTCCTGGGTATGATGATAACTACATCTGCGCACGGAGTATGACGATAAACTACATCTAACAACAAGGCCTCTGATCAGGAGGTTTTGAGGAGCATGTAACCACCTCTTAACTGCTGGTGTTCCCAGATCCAATCTGACCCGGTGTGTTTGCACCTGTTAGGATCCCAGACATGGGCAAATAGTTAACACTCCTACCTGTGTAAAAATAGGTTTTAATACCAGAAATACTTTGTAATAAAAAATGATTCAAATATATATGTATACATACCTTTTATTACCAAACTATCGCTAGGAATCTATTTCAAAAATTTGTTGGCATCAAATGACCATCTGCGGTTGATATGCAACTAACAACTAACAAGAAAACAACTAACCAACCAAATCTATTTTCACGTTTACAAAGATGCTTGGCTGTCGTTATGTAAAATTATTTTGCTAAATCTGTTATCTGAACTGATATTATTTAATGTATTGTTCTCTAGTTATAATTAACAGAAAGAATTGAACAGAGCGCTCAATACTTTCTGTAGTGTAATGTAAGCCACATTTACCAGGACTGATATTGGCTCTATTTTATTTTGAATGCCCCTCGAGGTTATCGATGGAGAAACTTAAGAAATTATTTGATATTTGTAAATGGGCCAGGTTACTTATATCTCTCACCGCAATGATATGTTGCTGCTAGAGGCTTTAGTCGACAATTTATCACTAATTGCAGTCGCTGAGCAACGACTTAATTTCCGTCTGTTTTCTCTAATTAAGTTGCCGTAAAGCAATCGCCGGCAGAGTTTGGGTGGACGTCGGCCAAATTCTCTATGTCGTCATCAACATCCAAGGCATAGACAAGATTTGTTCCAACTGGGAAAGCAACATAAGATGATGGGTGTGGGCCAATTGGTATCTAAGACCAAAAGAGATTACAAAATTTACGCAAAAAAAGGCAAGATGTTAAAAGTAAGAAAAGTTAGGATAGGGATGAAAATAAAAAAGATCTAATATTTTTTTTTCTTTTCGGATGATATATTATATAAAAACCGTCCGAAGGTTCTTTTTATCCGAGCACTTTCGGCTACACATTTAGCCATTTTCAAGGTTGAAATATTTTAACTGTTAAATACGAAATAGTTTGTTGTATGTATGTTTTATAAAATGCTTTAATTTTTTAAAACACTGTCAAGATATTGTGTCCATTTTGAAAGTTAATACTATTAAGTGTTGATTTTTTTACAATTTTTATTAATAAGGCTTCCATTATTTTTAGCCTGTTTTTGAATGTAGATGATGCTATTGTATTAGTGTTGTCAACATGTATGTTAGGAATAGTGTCCGTTACGTCTCCATGAATATTTAAATGAGATCTAATTCAGAAAAATGTAGAGTTAGTCTGTGTGTCAAACATGTTGTAGTGTGGCCTATATAATTTTTACGAATTTTGATTGATCAGGGATACAATTACATTTAAATTCGTAAATAATATTTGCCCTATTTAATTTTGTTCAAAGAAGTGAATTATTTTTTTTAACTATAAGGTTGGAGGTTTTAATTTTTTTCAATAAATAATTAGTCTACTTTTTTTACTATTGTCAACTGGTGTTATGCATTTTTTTTAATGTTGTTAATTCTGCTTTCATCCTTTTTATAATTTCCCTCATTAGATTTTTATAAAAAAATATTAATGTTATTATTTTTGTTTTTATTCTCACCGTTGTTATTTGGTCAGGATAGACGTAATCTATTTATATGTAGATGACAGATATGATATCGGCCTATAATTCTTTCGATATTCTATTTCACTGGTAGGAGTTAATAATAACTTCATTGATCCATTCTAACATTTCATGCGGATTATTAATTAGCAATGATAAAATTTGTCATTTTATGGATTGATCATAAAAGAGAGAGAGACAAATGTTGGGAGGCATATCACTTCCATTTGATTTCTATTTTGAGAATTTTGTAATGATTAGTTATATTTTTTTTAATTTTTGCACACGTTTATCCTTCATGCTTTCTTTGACTTCTTTGATCCACTCGGCAGTGGAATTATATTTCTTTAGATTGTTCCAAATATTCTCCCAAGACATTTGCGCTTCTTGATTAGATGGTGGCGTTTGTACTTCTATAATTGCTATTCTAATTTCCCTGTTCAACTTCTCTAGGTTTGTTTGGAATATTCAGTTTTGTTGATAGAAAGCACAACGCTTTTCATTTCGTCTTGTTTTCTGTGACTTTAAATAAATTTAAGTATTTCGCTGATTGGTGGAATTTAATTTACTGCTTTAATTTTATATATCTACTTGATCTTCTTGCTTTTCCGTGTTGAAGTATTTGCATTTCTTGAAATCTCATCTATTATCGATAATTCACATCTGACTTCCGCAATTTCTCACTTTTATTTTGCCTTCCAAGTGTTTTTTTTTATATATTGCTTCATCTTTATTTGTTTTGAAATTAAATTTTTCAGTAGTTTCCAAAGCTGTTTCATTGATGACATTGTTCAATTCTCTGATGTCTTCCATTGGTATGTCCGTTAACAACCTTTGCAATGCAGCATTATATATATGAAGAGGATTTTTAATAGACTTCGCCATATAGATTTTTATAAGTTGGTTACTTTCTGAGGTTTGTATGCGATTTACTTTACTGATTATTTAAATGATGTTTCTTTACCCTTCAGTGTTTTCCTCTCTGTTGTTTTCAAGGAATTCTGCTATAATGCCGTTTCATTCATCTTCATTAGAGACAGAATCTGAATCAGTACAATTTTCTATATTGCAGCGAGATTATTCCTTTACATCTCCTCAGAGATCACTATTTCGTATCTCATATATTTTAGGTTGATCCATGATGTTCTTTTATAGATTTTAGAGTGCAATGTAAATAGATGCCCATGTCTTGCCTATACTCTTTGCAATTCTATTTCTTTGTCTCTCCTTTTATTAATTGATTTGACATTAAATCATCAGGTTCTGTGTTCAAGTTAATCACGTTTTGGTGACCAGGTATATGATTGTTGGTGGAAAATGTTGATCCAGTGAAAGATTCTCCGACCCCCAAATGAGTCCTCTTTGAGTGACGCGGTCCTTGTTGACCAGGGTGACGACCGATCTTTTATGAATTTTCAATTGTAAATATTAAGAATTGTATTTTTGGCCTTTTATACTTAACCGACAAGGTTTCATTTTGCTCAAGAAACCACCGCTAGGACGACTATCAAACAAAACTATGACAGACGTCTATTCCCCGACGGAGTGTTTTTTATACATTTATTATTATTATCATTATTATTATTATCATTATTATTATTATTATAAAATCCTTTAGTTGTATATAAAGTCAGGCAATACGGAAAGTAAAATCTTAATAAATTAAATAAATTACATAAGAAAATAATCGATTAAGTTTGTTGACTTTATTTTGGTTTCAAGAATGTAATTTTTACTTTACTGATCGCTTTCTCTTTGATGATGGCTTTGATGACTAAATTCGCAAGCAAGATGCATGTTCAGATGTAGAAGTTTCCAGTTTCACCAAAACCTTCGCCCTCCATTCATTGCTTATCGCCGTTTGGTTTTGCAAGTATTAATTAGCGGTGAAACAGTGTTAAAGAAAAAGGCACTGGCGGGAATTTGTTTAAGGCGGACCTCAACTTTCCCACACACTTGATTTTATGACATTCCTTTGCGACACATATAGAATGAGACTTGCAGAATAAAGCTATGGAACTGTAACGGACTGACTCTGATTTTATTATGATTTTGAGTGGCGCCTTCTGTAGCATACCCATCATGAATCACCCTGTTCACTCGCTTTTTCTAGTGTTGATATCTTTGGGATTGGTCGCGTTTAGTCTGTGTCCTCTTCGGGTTTGAACTCCCTGTTCGCATGGCTCATAGACTAGGCAAGCCCCTCCAAGACAAGTAGCGTCCATCAGATGTACGCATATAGATCTCTACACGCATAAACACTTGTATATTTTACACTGGATGTCTGAGTAAAAAGTTCGCCATAAATGTACTATATTATTATTAATTTAGTCAGCAAACTAGTAATAATACAAGAATGAAATTATCATAAAATATATGAAATTTCATTTCATTTTTGTTCTTGTTTAAAATATTTGGTAGCTTGTTTTGCGTCTTATTGACCTCAATATGTTACTTAATGCGGACAAGATTTTTATTGCAAGTAATATTATTTTTCAAAAAGTATTTCTGGTAATAATTTTTTCCAAAAATGTATTACTGGTAATATTTGTTTTAATGTATTGCTGGTAATATTTGTTTTCAAAAATGTATTTCTGGTAATGTTTTTCCAAAAGAGTATTGCTAGTAATAATCTATTGCTGGCAGTAAGTTTTTACAAAAAATGTATTGCTGATTGTAAAACCTATTTTTACTCATTTTGACACCAGTTTGGGGGTTAACTATTTGCCTATTACTGGGACCCTAACAAGTGCTACCACTCTGGGCCAGAATGGACCTAGGATCACCAGCAATTAAGAGAGTGTTCCATGCTCCTCAAAACCGCCTGATCAGAGGTCTTGCTTTCGGATGTTATTTATCGTCTTACCTTGTACGCGTAGAAAATTTGAAAAATAAATAATGGAGGAAGAAAGTCCTTATTCTGATCTGAACCAAAATAAGAAAAAATATAAACAAAATAAAATGACGTTACGACTCGAAACGCTGTCCTTATTTTCACCTTCATCATATTATTATTTTTTTTTTTATTTTCTTTGATTTCTGGCGTTTACACATTTCTTTCCGAGTCCCGCCCAGGGACCTAAGGTTAGAAATGGCGTCATGACACTTTCCACTGACAAAAAAAAAATGAAATAAAATAAAATAAAATAAAATAAATTACATAGATAAAGCCCTTCGTAAGGTGTGTGCTGTACTTGTCAGAACAATTTTTTGTATCTCCTTGAGGCATGGACTTCCAGGAATCCCTTCAATTAGTCTACTGCAATCTTTTCCAACCAGTCCTAGGGCTCCAACTACAACAGGGATTGTTGATGTTCCCATATGCCACATTTTCGAGATTTCTATTTCAAGGTCCTTGTACTTTGACAACTTTTTGAATATCTTCAAAGATATATTGCAGTCAACAGGGACAGCCATATCAATAAGGAGGCACCGTTTTTGTTTGTGGTCTTTAATAACAATATCTGGCCGGTTGGCCTTGATTGTTCTGTCAGTGTGTATTGTGTAATCCCATAGAATTGTAACAGGTCCTATCTCCGTAACCGGGTCTGGGTGGTGTTCATACCAGTTTCTTTCAGTTCCCTTCCCGTAGAAGTTGCAGATTTTCCAGTGCAGATATTGGCCCACTCTGTCATGTCGCGTTTTATATTCAGTGGGTGCCAACACCGTACAACCTGATACAAGATGATCAATCGTTTCTGGATATTTATCACATAATCTGCATTTTGGGCTGACCCATATTTGAGTATGTGTTCTTGATAATTCCTAGTTAGCAAGCATTGGTCCTGCGCAGCAAAGATAAAACCTTCAGTTTCCGCTTTCAACCCTGCACTACGTAGCCACTGATAGGTACGAGTTTTGTCTACGTCAGCTTGTTTGGTACGGGCAGAGTATTGGCCATGAAGCGGTTTATCTTGCCATCGCTTCTGTATCTGGTCGGTTACATTCGTCTTTTCTGTCTTTTTTAGGTATTTTGCAGTTTCAGCCGGTGTATTGTGCTGTAGTTGCATCTCTACGCGCATCTGAAACTCCATTTTGAATTTGTTGGCTTCTTTCATTACGGAGTAGAGACGCTTACTACTTTCATGTTCCTTGACGCATACCATCATCCAGTCTTCTGTAGTTTCCAAATATCTTTTGAGGCCAATTGTTGTAGTTTTGTAGGACAGTTCTAGTTGAAGTATTCCTCTGCCTCCTTCGGATCTGGGCACATACAGACGATCAACATCAGCTTTGGTATGATGCATGCGACAGCAAGTGAGAAGCTTTCTCGTTTTGGCGTCCATTCGCTTAATTTCAGCTATGGTCCAGTTAAGGACATTAAAGCTGCATTGCACCACAGGGACAGCCAATGTGTTTATGGCTGATATCCTGTTTTTTGAGTTTAGCTCAATATTTAGTACCAAACGTACACGCCTGTAGTACTCTTTTCTTATTTTTTTCCTTCATTTGGGGGTGTTGTATGCCATCTCCTTCGCTAATTCCTAGGTACTTATAAGCTTCACCATGCTCCAGTTCCCTAATCTTTGTGACAAAATCTAAATCTATTAAGGGTGTTTCTGTAATTCTACCTTTCTTGAAAGTTACCTTTGCATTATTATTATTATTATTATTATTATTTCCTTTCATTTCTGCTGTATACACATTTCTTTCCGGATCTTGCCCAGAGACATAAGTTTTGAAATGGCATCATGACATTTTCCACTGACCAATTAAAACACCCACACACATTTTACATAGAAAATCTCTTCGTAAGGTGTGGGCTGTAATCATCCGAAAATTTTATTGTATTTCTTAAAGGAGTGATCTTTCAATAAATCTTGGAAACTTTTCCCACCATTCCGAGGCCCCAACTAAAATAGGGGTTGTTGATGTTCCCATGTACCACATTTTTGAGATTTCGATTTCAAGATCCTTGAATTTTGATAGCTTTTTGGAGGATCTTCAAAAATACATCGCAGTCTGCAGGGACTGTCATATCAATAAGGATGCACTTTTTGTTTTGTTTGTCGTCTCTAATGACAATGTCTGAGCGGTTAGTTTGCTTGTTCTGTCTGTGTGTATTGTGTAGTCCCATAGAATTGTAACAGTTCCTATCTCCGTAACCGGGTCTGGGTGGTGTTCATACCAATTTCTTTTAGTTTCCTTCCCGTAGAAGTTACAGCTTTTCCAGTGCAGATATTTGCCCACTCTGTCGTGCCGGGATTTATATTCAGTGGGAGCCAATAACGTGCAACTTGATACAAAATGATCAATTGTGACTGGATCACAGTATCTGCATTTTGGTTGAACTCTACATTTTAGTACGTTTGCTTGACAATTTCTACTTTTTTGGGTTTCAGATTTTAAGCCTGCACTACGTAGCCACTGATGTGTTCAAGGGTTTGTCTACATTACTTTGTTTGGTACGGGCCATGCAGCTGTTTATCTTGCCGTTGTTACTGTATCTGGTTGGGTGCATTTGCCTTTGCTTTCTTATTATGTATTTTGCAACTTCAGTCAGGATATTGTGCTTTACTTGTATTTCCTCCATTTGAAACTCCATTTTGAACTTGTTGGCTTACTTTCTTACGGAATAATGACGCTTACTACTTTCATGTTCTTAGACAGACATCATCATCCAGTTTTCTGTAGTTTCCAGATATCTTAGAAGGCCAATTTTTTGTAGTTTTGTATGACAGTTCTAGTTGAACTAATCCTCTTCCCCCTTCGGATCTGGGCGCATATAGACTATCAACACCAGCTTTAGGATACTGCATGCTGTAGCAAGTGAGAAGCTTATGATTATTATTATTATTATTATTATTATTATTATTATTCTCCTTGTACGTGTGTGATCAAAACATTTTCAGAACTTTGTAGCGTTTAATAAAAAATTGCCTTTTCTCTAACTCTCCTAACCCCTGTTCAACCAGCCGTTTTCACAATCTCGTTATGTATGTTACGCGTTGCTTTATTCTCTCTCTGTTAGATTTCAATGTCATGTGAGAGAAAAATTCTTAATGTCCGCTTTCGCTTAGAAATTTCCATTTTTTTTATGTCAAGTATAATTGTTATTTTGTTTTTCTTTTCTCGAAAACTTCGTCTGTCCATTGTATCAACATCATCTTTCTACGAAACATCATTTCTGTGGCTTCAAATCTCATCTTCATCTGTGAACCAGTTATCAAGCTTTCTTTGTTTCTTAATACTTTCAATGCCTCATATCTTATCACAACGCGCCTTCGGATTTCAGTATCGAATATTTTTCCGCTTTTAAACAATTCTCAGTTATGTACCTCGCTGTAGTTATTTGCTGTCTGCATGTTTGGCTGTTTTTTTTCTTCAGATAACCATGCATTCTGTCATCTTGCAAATGATTTTTTGTCCCTTCTTCTCGCTTTCATTCACTATATTCTGTGAGAGGTTCTTTAATTTCCTTTCTGTTTCTGGTATCAACATCTTCATTTATTATTTTAAGATTGTGGCTGCCAATCATGAATCCTGGTAGGACTTCTAATTATCTCAGGATTGCCTCACTCTATAGTTTGAACAATTCCAGTCAGAAGATTCATCCTTGTCAAACATCCTTCTCAACTTTTGCATATTTTGTGGTTTCCTTCTCTAAAACTATGCAGTCAGTTTGTGAGTTTTTTTTATCTATTTTCTCTAGAATGTTGCCATTCCTCGTCTCGTCAGCGGTATTCTCAGCATCATTCTATACAACTAAATTTATGTTGCCACATGGCTCCCCTTTATCTGACCAACATTCACTAGCATATATTAGGATCGATATTATATAAGAGGTTATCTGTCTATATTTTTGAGATGAGGTATTTTTGACCAAGGGTTTGAGTGTACTAGTGTTATGTAAACAACTGAGCATAAGAGGTTATGTGATTTCTTCGAAAATCGGTAGATAAACATCGCTCAGTACATTGGCAGGAAAAATACATATATATTATAAATTATATTTGTATTTGCTTTTTTCTCAAAATATTTTATTCGGCTGCAAGAAATTAAATTTCCGTTGTCGACCATAAAATTTAAAATATTATAACATGGGTCAAAATGAAATTTAATGGAATCACAAGTAAAATCGATACAGTTTTGCCAACGTTCCGGCAGGGAAAAAAAAAAAAAACAAACAGAAAAAAAAATGAGGATTTGACAAATTCCCAGACTTATATATTCACTTTTTTCTAGCACTGGACAAAACCTACTTCCGTATATATGTATATAAAACTAGGTAAAATTCAGTAGGAGCAAGGTCGAGAAATGGGGAAACTAAGACATTTTGTCGGTTGCTTCAAATGTACGAAATTTTGCATTATCCTTTAGAAGTGTTATCCTAAAGCCCAACCTCTCGTCTTTGTCTTGGTAGATAGAAACACCTAATGCTTGCCATTGGGGCACTGGTGAAGCTGTGACTGGCTTAGGAGGCCGACAGTGGATAAAAATTGCTCAAGGAACCAAAAGAATATACAAACGGACTACTCAAGGCGGAAAACTCAGACCTTCTCTCTGACAGACGACTATCTCCCTTTTGACCCCTAACATCACAAGAGGAAGGAAAAACTAAACTTCAAAAGGAGATGTTTTTTTCAGTTAAGTACATTTGAATACAGTTCATAAATTTCGATGTAGAAGCTTTCAAACTCAAAGAAATAATATCGGGATGATCTGACCAGCGTGTAAGAATATTTAATTTATTGCTTTATAAGCACAAACAAAAAATCAGAGCGTTTATATTGTATGGAAGATATTCTTATGGAAATTTCGATATGGTTTTTTGATGTCGATGAACACTCGTTTGACATTTTTGTAATGACAACGAAAACCCGTTGTCACTTTCATAATGCTCGTTGAAGCAGAGCCTTTGTAATCTCAGATACAACTATAGTTGAACAATATTGGTGTCAGACACCTTCGAATGTCACCCGCATTAATAGTACTTGCTCGATAGTACTCACTGGAAATTTGGGGATCACAAGGGATATCAACAAGACCAGCTTTGTTTTGAAAACGACAGAATGTTGTGGAGATCCATAGCCGCTTCGTGTTGAAGGAATAAGACAGATAAATATTATTAACTAGCAGTAGAGCCCGGCGTTGCCTAGGGATATAACAGTAAGAGATAGATCAAGTATCGATCATCATAAAGACTGAAAAATGAAATTGACAAAGATTATTGTAAGGCTGACGGACACGCATGTCTTAATTAATTTTTTTTCTTTTTTTTTTTTAAGTATTGGTCAAACACAAACTCAAACGAAAACATTGTTTTCAATCGTTATGAGTCTACCAATTGAATAGAATTTTATTATAAACAATTGTCTTGTAAATAGAATTTTTAAAGCATTCTGAATGTAAAAATAAAGAAAAAAGTGTGCAAGACAATAAGAAACACTACTTGCCAAAAAAAGTGAAGTTTTGTTGAAATCGGTTGAAAAATATAGGAAATCCGATCCCATATATAAACGAACACACACACAAACAACCTGGGTTTTATAATAAGTATAACTCGATATGAGCTGTCCCCCCTTTCATTTTAGCGATGCCTCTTAATCGTGTTTTCAAATTGATTTCGTGCAAAAACAATTGTGTATTTCCAATTTTTGGCGCTGTCAGAAACACCGCAAGGTAATTTTACGTAGTCTTGTGAAGTTTTGTTGAAATCGTTTGAAAAATGTAGGAAATCCGATCCAATATATAAACGTACAGACACACTCACACACACACACACACACACACACACACACAAACTGGGTTTTAAAATAAGTATGATTTATATTTTACCTTTTCAGTTTACGCCATCCCTTCATTAATGACGAAGTTCATTTTTCGTGCAATAGAACATCTCAAATTTGTGGCCCGTGGTGCGGAACAAAAAAACTCCAATCTTATCGGTAGGGGTGAAAACTTTGCTAATGCTATATCGAAAACGAGGTCCCCTTCCTTCCTTCCTTTTCATTGATTTTTTTTTATATTAATTTTTCCCCAATTTTTTTGTTTCAACATCTATTTATTTTTTTTATCTATATTTATCTCTTAAGAAAAAAGGATTTGTTTTGGTGACATTTCGTAGTCTCTCTCTCTCCCTTCTTCAAAAATGATCTTTTTTTCTATTGTTTCTTTTTCCTAATATCTCTTCTTATCTCGTTTTTTCCACAATGCTCAAATTTCGCTCGCTTTTTAGTCTCAACATCGAAAACAAAACGAGAGAGAAAAACAAAAAAAAGCTCCATCCCAGTTGAGCAATGAATAATTTCACATGCAGTTAACCTGAAGTAAATTTAGAATAAACCTGAGAGAAAGGCAACAAATAACTATTTTTGCTTGTTTTTATAATTATTTTTATTCTTTCTTTTTGAAAAATATTCATCCAATCGACTAAAGTCGGAGAAAATATTTAAAAAAATTAAATAAATCTCGAGTCGATGTGTTTCCGGTCGACCAGTGAAAAAGCAGCAGAAATTTTAGTAATTACCCACTCGAAAGTTGTTGAGAACAGCCCAACCAATTTGTTCAGGGTTTGGAATATAAAAATAGCAATTAATCTTTATCAATTTCATAATCATATTAAGCCTTCTGTCTTGTTCAACGCCAGAGGAATTCTTGACAAATATTTGCCTTTCTTTTCCGCTTGTTTTGAAGTTGCTTTTCGTTATTTTCTGATTCATGTGTTTTTCTTTCATTTAATTTTTCCTCGCCGTTCTTTATTCGAAATCCATCCCTCTTTCAAGATTGACTTCTCTTTCAATCATATTTATTTTTCTTCGTTCATATGGAAAGCTCGTTCTTTTTTCTTATACTCTCCTTCTTTTGTGATTTTCCACGGCTTTTCTTTTTCCTTTCAAATATATATTAAAATATCGCTATAGTTTTTTTTTTTAAATATATTCTTATTTATTAAATTTCATTTAGGCGCCAACTTTTAATTTCCGCGTGTTACATATCTGCTTCGTCATCGTCTTCTTCTCTATTTATCACCATCTTCTTTCTTTCTGTCTTTTTTATTCACTATTGTTTTTTTTCTTTCTTTTATATTTCCTTATCTTTTCTTTTTTCCTCTTCAATACTGTTTTGACTATTTTATCTTTTACTAAATTCCCTCTTATTCTCTTTACATACAATTCATTCTCTCTTCTTTATTTAACCTTTCTCTTTACTAATTCTTCAATTTCGATTGTAGCACTTTTTCTTTCCTTACTTATTCCATCCATCATTCTGTCACATTTTCTCTTTATCTTTGTTTTCTTCTCGGTCACCATAATAAAATTTGGATCTCTCTTATCTAACCTTTTCGCTCACATTCATTCACTGCCGTTTACAGTTCCTTATATGAGTCCTAGCACAAAGGTACGTTCGTTTACATATTAAAATGCACTTTAGAATTCTGCCTTTCCGCATTGTGATTCAGTTCTTATGTATTTTTTAATAATAATAATTTTGCTTATAAATATTCAGTTGAGTCATAAGTCAGTTTTAATTAAGCAAATTAGCTATGATTGTAATGGTAATATTAGCTGTTTCCCTATACAGAAAGATTTGGGTTTCTTTTACCGAGCAGGCAGGACTGATTTCGGTTGAAATTTATAAATTATTTCTTTTAAAAGACATTTCTGGAAAACAGATTTCTTAATTCCAGTAGATATTATCAATTTTTCCAAGATTGAAGCAGGTTTCTTTCCTACCCTTTTATTTTAAATCGTCTGGGGTTTTAATATCCTATGCACTTTTTCTTTCTTCGTGTTACATGTACTATCCATTTTAATTTTTCCTGCTGTTGGTAGTCTTCGAGGGATGTCGTTTCTACAATGATTAATATATAAACCAATCTATTAACCATATAATGAATTAAAAATTTATTTGATATACCTTTAGTTCCTGTACGCCAGTGATAGCGTACACAGTGAATTCAAGGAAATACTTTTTCACCATGATAACGCAAGGCTACATATAACGAGAGCAAACACTCATCTGCTCTGTTCTAATCAACCCAAAACTGACCTTGTACTTCCAGATACTTCTTAAACTCTCTGTGAGGAAAAAGCCGTTTCAAGAATTTGCAGAACGCTTTCACACATCAAAACCATCATAAATCGACTCAAAATGTGGTAATTTAATAGGAATTATGTTGAGTGTATAACCGAATGAAATAACGTACTTTATATTTTGAAGATTAGAGATTTTGAACAAAAACTATTTAGGATTCCACCTCATACAATCGAGTCAAGCAGAATTAAAAGTTAAAATGTGAATAGATTTCTTTTCAATGAAATACTTACGTATAAATTCAAACAGCAATCATAAAATCGCGAAGTCTAATTGAATACAAATATGCAGACATATTAAGAAATCTATCAAATTTTGATTATGCCCTTCGTTAATATATTATGTTTTTTATCTTCTGACTATTGTTTTTTTTTTGTGGAAAATGTTTACTTGTGGCGCGTTTTGTCCTTCAGGACTTCATCGGAATAATTTGCTTATGTTGATAGGACTATATATGCACACGAAAGAGCAGTGTTAGTAATTTTAGAAGTGTTTTTTTTTAAGTCTTTTTGTTTCCTTCACTTTTGTAAGTAGGTATTTCACGCTGTTATATTATAATATCTGCCAGGAATGGTAAAATGATGTAAGAGGAGATTGTATATTGGTTTCTGATTGAGAGCAGCGTTAGATTTCGGTTAGAAGCAATATGTGCTCAACGATGAAAACCTACCAAAAATTACTGACGCACATAGAGAAACGCAAATGCGCTTTAGCGGGCATTAATGGAGATGTAAGCAAGATGTTTATTATATGAAATCCAAATTATGGGTAAAAGATCAATGTGAACCTTCATCAATCAACACGTCCATATCATCGGAATCAGAAACAAATATCTATTGTTGATCTATGCGTGAGAGCAAGGATTCGAAACAAATGATATAAAAGAGTTCGCATTCAAGTTTCGTCCACAGTCTGGGAATTAATATTTTGTTAATGCGATTAATATATAATTGTTCATAGAGAGTAACGATAAATTTACCTAAGAATCTAAACATATCTTTTAATAAAGACGAAAAAAATTGAGAGCAAAATCTGAAAGGAAGAACGGGTAGCGTAACGGTTTGTTGTTAGCAAATATAAATCGGAAAGGGGACAGTTCAAATTCAGGTCGGGTTCATTACATTCAGTTCCACATTGCTATCTGTGAGACAGGTAAGAATGGATGCGTCCCCTTCAGCTATAGGTTAAATGATAGGTATAAACGTGTCTGAAAAAGAATTCTAAAAACTGATATTAAAACAATATTCACCCGCACAAATTATTATTCTTTCAATCGAAAAATATGTTGTTTCTACAAAAGGTTGATAAACCGTAAACCATGAGACGTCCTGGTTATGACGATAAACTAAATCCGGCATAAAGGTCTCAGATTGTGATGCGTGGAACCACTTCTTAATTGCTGTTGTTCCCAGGTCTACACTGACCCGCGAGTGTAGCACCAGTTATGGTCCCATTTATAGGCAAATTGTTAGCAACCAAACAGGGCTAAAAAAAAACCTACGAAACTAGACAAAAAGATATTTATAGTAAAATTCCCAGCAATACATTTTTGGAAAAAAAAAGCAATATATTTGACTCTAGAGAGAAACCCTCTTTACAAAAATACACCGAAGAATCCCGATCTTCAAACGGATTTCTTACAAAGAATACATATTCTGTTCATACCAAGTATGAGCACGCAGCAGTTGTACATAATGTGTCAAGCGTAAATATATGCTATGGCGAAAGTTCGGATAATTTTTGGCTTACCCTGGTGTAATAAATAAAGTTGATATCAATGTTTTAGAAATAGCTGAGTAACGTGTATTGAAAGACTTTCTTTTTCAGAACAACAGCGACGAGACGTATGCAATTATGGAAGTCAAAGGGGATTGTAATGTTGCGCATATTACATAATTGTGGTAATTATCGTAGCGTCTGTCATAATAGACAAAATTATTCCTGCTACCAACCATGTGGTTTTCCTGGAAAATAAATATTGATGTTTATTTTAGAAAATTTATCGTGACATCACAAAAGTCTTTGCCTATTGCCTGTACGATCTGATGTCTAGGAAGAGACTGCATTATCTTTAATGTTCTTTGTACGGCAATTTTCGGACGGAGTGTTCCTTGAATCACCGACATCACGCTCTCGAGCCTTTTGGTCGTCTGAATAGTTACTCTGTTTTTCCCACCTTTTTATATAATAGCGGAGATACCATTTATGATTTTGTTATTGGACTTCCAATGGCACCTGTCAAAACAACTCCGAAAGCAAACATTGAATTATATCTCAATAGGCACACAGCAAAATATTGTTTACAATATATCAAATTCTAATATATTTGAAAGTACTCGCAACTTGAAAAAAGATTTCCACAATGACTTGTTTCTTTCATTCAATACCTCCAAAACAAATCTGGTATCTTTAAAATGATCTTCACCGTTTGTGATGAGCGGTAAAATTTTTATGAGTATACTTGCTTCGAAAGTCTACTGAGACTGAATCTCATTCCAGACCACAATTTGACTCGTATATTCTCACTGTTACGGGGTCCACCCCTTTGTCATACAAGTGGACTCGAGAAGTGCGTACTTGTACTACTGCCGGTGAATACACGGAAGTCGGAAGTGATACAGTGATAGTGTGAGGTAACCGCTTTGGTTGGAGTCACAGTTGCGAGCACGTAGACTCAAAGGAAGACATACTTCGATACTGAATTTTCCAGACTGTATATATATATATATTATTATTGCTACTAACCGCATCTCTGGATCTACTAACCGTATTACCAATTGTATTATTACGTCAATACATTTATTTGCTATATTTCATTCCTGCGTTTGTCATTCATTTGAGACCGGATTTCATCTCGGAATCCACAAAACTCACAATCGTTAAAACTGCTTGAATAATATCCTGTTACTAGTATCGCTCAAGAAAGTACCTAATTATTGCTGGAATACGATTTCTTTACAAGACACTGATCAGACCAAGTATGGAATATTGATGCCATATGTCGGCTGCTGATGCACAGGACATACCCAGTAGGCTTGACATAGCTCACTAGCTATTATGTATCCTTCCGCATGATGAATTTATTTGTACATTGTATCTCTTATCCAACAGACGAAACGTTGCCTGTCGCTCACACATTATTAATTCCACTTTTTCAGACCCTCTAAGCTAAGACACGTCGTGCCATTTTTAGAGCATAAAATCACCCTAAATCCTTATGTCCTCTTTTTTTAACTAGAAGGTCGATTGAGCTTCTCTCCCAGAACTATTACTTTAGGGAATAGGATACCGAGAGGATGCTTCTCCGAACAATAAAACTATAACTTCTTCACGTCTAAGCTCATCCAATATATATCTTACATGTCCTCATAATGTGCACTTCTTAGTTACTATACAACTGCCTTTACATACTTACAACTGTCTTGCTCAATGTTATATTCCGTGCTAATAGGAATATATACTTGAAAAAGAAAGTGGATAAAATAAGTATGATTTTACTGTAAAAAAAAAACAGTACAAAAAGAATAAAGGTAACAGTTATGCACAAGGTGGACGCAAGTCAATCCAGTAGTGAGTGCTACCATTGGAAGGTCGGTAGTTCTCGCATAAGTTTTAGTCTTATCAACAGATCCCAACTAGACAATATTTATCAGCCTCCCGACGAGGTAAGGATGTAGCACAAGGCCAAATTTAATGTGGGCCAATCTGAGGTCGTAAGTTCGGCCAAAAAAGTCCCGTAAGCCTGTATTATCGGGTTCAGGTTTTTTATTTTTTTTTATTTAGAAAAGACGGTCAGGCTGAGAATATTTCGATCTTCAAAGTTTCAAAATCTAACAGTAATTAACACTGATGAAATTATGTCCATAATCAACGTATATGCTTTGCTTTATTAAAAAGTAAAGATCTAGTTCTCGCTATTCCCAAGGTGAAGCCAGTCTACGTTCGTCTTTGTGCTACAATATAATAAGTGTAGTGAAAGAGAAATACCTGAGAGTTCACCTTCCGATAGAATTCAAAAGCTTGAGAAATCTTGTTTCGCCTCAGACTTAATGTAACCTACACAGTCGCTGTGTTGTAGGAAGTCGTATATTTTTCTTATGGCCGAAATAATTACGTATCTCTAACAGAAGCAGAGCAAAGTGCTTAAGCTCAACTGAAATCATAATACTGACTTCTGATTTTATCGTTTAACTTAGAAAGGCATATTTACTTAACCTAGAACCCTACTAGTTATGACTATTTTAATTAATTCATAATTCCTTTTCTTTTTATGCGGCCTGTTCTTTCAGGACGTAGGCGTTCATAGCTATCCACTTCCTTCTATTTCTTGTAGCCCTCAATAAGTTTCGTCTCTCTGACACCTCCCACAGACCACGTTCCGTCATCCACTTTCTCAAGCCCGCCAGGTAGATAATACGTTGCTTTCTCTTGTATCTCTTTTCTTCTATTAGACCTGTGAGTATCATATTCTCTACGTTCTCCTTCAGCTGGCTCTTCCTGGTGTTAAGTGTAAGAATCCTCCTCGTTTGTATACTCTCCATGGCCTCATCGTTTCTCATACGCTTGGTCCATGATATCCTCAGCATCCTTCTGTAGAACCGCATCTCCGTCCCCTCTCTTCTTTATTTTAGAGAAGGCTGGCCAAAATTCGCTACCGTAAAGGGCAGGTGTCCCCTAACAGAGACATAACTTTACTCTTTGGTACCAAAGAGATCCTCCTGTCTCGCAATAATCTTCCCAGTTTTTTTAATGTGTTGTTGGCCATCCCAATACATCTACAGATTTCAGTGTCGCACTTGTCGTCCTCTGTCAAAACACTTTCCAGATTTTTCGTACCTGCTCAATTTTAGTGTCCCCGTTGTGCAAATCGCATATCGGGCTCATCCTTTACCGATGACCATGCATTCTGTCTTCTTGTAGTTTATGCTTAGTCCCTTCTTCTTGCTCTCCTTCGCTACCTTCTGTAATGTAACAATCCTAATTTTTCCGTGAATAAAAATAGACGCGATTAGCATAATAATACAACGTTTCTCCAGTTATTTAGTTAGGTGGTATATATATATATATATATATATATATATATATATATATATATATGTATATATCAGAAATATTGCTAAAATCATTCTCTCAAATGAGAATTAGTATTGTTATCTCGTCTAAATAAAAAAAACGCCATAGGTTCAATTAAATCTAACCTAATCTAATGGTTTACTGTTTAGCATCGCATACCATTCCTTGTAAAATTCGAACTATGCAGATTAAAAATGCGATATTATTTTCGAAATAATCTAGAACAACCCTTAACGTTAGTAAATTTTTTGTAGCGTCGGTCATATTCCCTGTCCCACTAATCTTAGCTACATAGAAATCGTAAGATATATTTGAATGCAATTATTTATCAGAACTTTGCAAGCCAGAAAAATATTTCTAGATTTCAATAGTTCTTTCGAGATAAAAATAGTTTATTGATACAAGTCTTATTAATTAACTCATAGCTGGAGGAGAAGGTGTGGATTCACATGTTTTCAAAACGAATTTGCAGCTGCCATATTAACAATTCTGAGTCATTATTGTTTACAGCATTTGCACATTCAAGATTACAACACCTGGAAGTCCCAAGATGTCATTATGCAAATATTGACCAGTCTCGTCTTTGCTTAACTTCGACGCTCGTACGGGAATGGATATTTCAACATGATACGGCAAACAGTATGTTCATATTTACTCTAGTGACAAACTTTATCGGCAATGAGAATTAGCTTTGTCATTTCATGTAAATTATGACAACGTATTTGGATATATAATCACTTAAATCTTGGTCTCTTTGCTTCTTCTTAGCTCGTGGGGTTCATTTCTTGAGTGTAGGCCATGTCCAATATGTGGAGACGAATGGGCCATTATTGTACGCGCTGGGGCGGTCTCTTTTTCAATTCACGATCGCTAAAAGGTATTTGCGCGTAAGTGAATTTAATGATTCCGATTAGAATTGGAACTCAATCGACTCTATTCAGGACGTTACCCACTGCCCACATATTCAAGTTTACAACACCTGGTATTCTCAAGCAGTCACCACCTAGGTTGTGACCATGCTCCACGTTGATGAACTTCGGAGATCGTACGTGAACGGGTGTTTCAACGTGATGTGGCTTTGTTTATTTTTTAAAAATAGGTAATAATCTGAACTACATTGTAAAGTCATGTGATCAAAAGGTCGAAGTTCATTTAAGCTGTGACTAAAGCAGGAAAGTATTTGTCGCAATTGAAAGAGGCGAAGGAAGAATAATGAAAATGTATTATTTGTTTTGTCTAAAAAACATTCATATTTTAAAATAAGCCTATATGTGAATATTCCAAACGAATAGTGTTAAAATGTTAGATATTTGAAAAAAAAAGGTGGAAAATATATTTCTTTTAAACAATGGAGGAAGTAAAATAAATATCAGGACATTTAAAAAAGGAATTCTCTCTTGAAATATAATTGACTGAATTCCAAAACTGAAATTGATTTTCCTGATTGTACAGATAAATTAAAAAAAATATATATATATCTACATAACCTCGGGGTATTTTACTTATTTTAAAATTAAAACTAGTCCGTACACTGAACAAAAGTGGATTAATTTTTTCAGACATTTCTAAAGTGTATTTCATCAAAACTGTAATTGTACATAATTATTGTGGAAATAAGTCTATAAAATATAGAATATAACAACGTTTTTCAATGTAGATCACGTGAAAGATTCCACCTTTTATTTTACTTTTAGAAATTATCATTTGTAATATTATCGCGGTTGTCATTGTTTAAGTGAGGCGTAATATTTCATTTAATCTACCTTGTAAGATTCTACATACTACAAAAACATAGCTTAACAGCCATACTGATATAAACGATTGACAACGCTTTTTTCCTTCAAAATAAATATCATCGTATATATGATATACGGGAAATATGAGGTTTGTATATCGTCGAATTGTTTAGTTTTCATTCGCCAATTTTAATAAAATGTTAGGTATTTTATGGGATTAAATCATAACAATTGATCTACAATGAAACAGAAAATCATAGCGCTCTTTAAGAGTAGTAATCAAGTAACTAGTTATCCCCAGGCCAACGAATATTTCTTGCTTTCAAAAAAAAAAAAAATGACATCTTCCTGTTCGTTCCCATGATGAATCATGTCGACCTTCGTCTCTGCACTGTAATAGTTACAGACGAAAAAGACACATACGTGCGAATTCTCGTTCTGTTAGATTCAAAAGTGTGAGAAATCGTGCTTTGCTTCAGACATATTCTCATTCACGGTGTCGTAGGGTGTGTTGGGCTTTTCTTGTAGTTGATATAGTTACGTATTTAAATCTATTATAGAGGCAAGTTTAGTTGAAGGCAGAAATGCATATAGTCCGCAAATGGTTTTGCTTTTTCAAAACTAAATACATCATATGTTGCCATTATGAATTAATTCATGCGTAGTAAATAAATGTAGTCCGTAATAAGATAATGAGGTGGGGTTTCTATCTTTAATTTGTTGTTGTTGCTTTAGTTATTCTTCTTCTGTGTGTGATATGCCCCCTTAGGATATTGCTGATCATGGTTTTCCACAATTCCCAACAAACAAATTGCATATTGGAGCTACCAAAATCAATCAAGCAAAAAATGTAAATATCTGATAAGTTTTCTCTTTTTTTCATCAGAGGACGGAATATGTGAGACCGAAATCAGAAGGTGCATTAGAATAGAGAAAGATGCCTTTCAAAAGCTAAGCAATGCATTAATAAACAGGAAAATTTCTTTAGAAACGAAGAAAAGACTACCGGATTTTTATGTAATATCACTCTTCCTATATGGTAGTGAATATTGGACAATCTCATTACAGAAGGACGCTGAGAATACTATGGACTGAACATGAGAGCAATAACGAAATTTTACAGGAAATTGAAAGAAAAAAGATTCCTCATATGTCTCAGAAATAGACAGTTGCATGTTATGGCGCAGTTAATGAGGATAGAGACACTTTTTTGAATTTTTAAAGAATCACAAGATCTTCAAAAAAAGATATGGCGACAGAATTCAATGCACGGACTTATCCACGATTTGTAAATCTTTAAGACAAATTCTGACGCTATACAGTCACGGTGGTTTCCTTGCAGTAGATGCAGTTATGGATTCAGTGAAGTCACTCCCCTTCAAGACAGTGAAGAGTATGAGGACAAGAAAGCGCAATGTGTTACACTCCTGGAGTCTAGCGTCAGCCTTGCCGATAGAAAAAGGAAAAGGTTCTCTCTAGTTTTTAAGTGAAAGTAGTATTGTCCTGGAGGCGTTGATATTTACAATCTATTTCCTGTTCTAAATAACTACTGATTGAAGATCGTTTTCAAGAGCTGCCGGCAAGGTTATTGTGTCAGATCTGACGTATTTGCCATTGAGATAGGACTAAATAGTGTCTTCTGCATAAATAAGCAGTTGAAAACGATTGACATGTGGGATGTCATTGATGAAGATGAGAAACAGCGTAAGAAACAAGATTTTGCCTTAAGAGACACCGACGTTTATTTGGAAGTATCTGGTCCCAAACCCGTTCAGAACGGCCTTTCATTTCACGATTTGATGTGAACGATTAGATTAAATCAAACAATATGCATGTGACACTAGCCAATTAGCTTGCCTAAAAGGCTAGCATTCCAAACTCTGTCAATCACCTTTGTCATGTCAAAAACCACTGCTCGAGCTTCGGCGTTCTTATCCAGGGATTCATATACAAATTCAGTGATGGCTGTTAAAATCCGCGATCAACCAGTCGAAAATTATGCCATTGTATTAATCCGAGAAGAGGTCGTGAAACAGACACAGCATCAGTGATTACAACCTTGAATACTTTAACAAAAAAGCGTTAAGAGAATGATAGGGTGATAACTTGTGGTGTTTGGGGGTTGTCCAAGATTTTTAAAAACAGAAAATTTAGAGGTAGACTTTCAACAATACGGGAAGCAAGAGGCGACGTGGCAATTTCTATGAATTTCTAGAGTACTGGAGCCAGCTTAGGAACACATTTCTTTAGGACGACGGCTGGGGCCACGTTTCATTCGCGTGATTTGAGGGAGTCTATTTTGGAAATGATATCTAGAGGCTGGGACGGGTTTATGCGCATATCACCCAGTAGAGCCTCCATTCTAGGGGTAAGTCAGTTGTAAGTACTCTAGATTAGTCGCGTAAGGAGTTTGCAGAACACTTCCGAGCAAAGTAATCAACTTTATCTGTTGTAGATATCAGGACTTCAAACTGATTGAAGAAACGAGGAATTGAGGACCTGCTGTTGTTCAGTACACTCTGGCAGAGCGTATATGTTGTTTATTCCTCTCACAAACAATAAATTCGATTGTTGCAGACCCGGTAGGGTGCAGTGCTGGATTATACTGAGTGGCCTTGTGCCAGACACCACACTAAACTACCGAGTCTACAAGCAAAGTAAAAAAAAAAAAAAAAATGCGTGAATGAACAGTGAGAGGAAAGGGGTCAATCAACAAGTGCATAAAATAAAATATATTAAGATAGCCGAAATAAAAATGACAAAGACATCTGTTTATAAAACATGAGTAAACAAAACTTTAATTAAACAGTAACGAGTAACTCATCCCAAGGTAGGGATCAATGAAAAGTGTTCCGCGCCAAAATAGAAATACAAGATGGCCAAAGGCGGAAAAAAAAGTTTTACAGTTCCGGAAAAGAATGTGCGCACAGATAGAAAGGAGTACTCACTGTGGATATTTTAAGTTGTAAGTGATTATGCATATTTTTAATGTACAGGTTCAGAGTTATAAAGAATGTTCGGTAAACATTGAATTGACCGCTGGTAAATGTTCTGGACTGCTGTGTGGGGCATCTAGCCGATAGAAACTAAGCATGGTCTTGTAGAATGATTTACGGCGAGCCCAAAGAGAAAGACGAAAATGTTTTTGTTCAAAGGTAATATTGTATTGGCCGCTGGTAAATGTTCTGGACTGCTGTGTGGGGCATCTAGCCGATAGAAACTAAGCATGGTCTTGTAGAATGATTTACGGCGAGCCCAAAGAGAAAGACGAAAAATATTTGTTCAAAGGTAAACTATCCCTGCCTGTATTATTTGGTTCAAGCCAGGGTAAGTTTAAGTCACCTGTTGAACACGAAGTTTCTGCCGACGAGTGTCGTGTGTCTCTAAAACGTCTTCTGGTAGAAAACGGAGAAAAAGGTCCTGACCTGTGATTAGCAATTTGTTCGTTCAGTAGGACATCCCTGCCTATACTTATTAGGCCACTGTCGAGGGATAAAAATACGCCATTAGTTGCATACGAACTTTTGCTCGCGACAGTGTCGCGTATCTCTAAAAACATCTTCCAGTGGAAAACGGAGAAAAGGTCCGACCTGTTGGCAGCTTCAAAAGGAGAAAAGTCTTGGTAGAGGGTGCAGTCGACATTGTTGAAAAATAAGATATTCCGGCCCGCATATGGATTAAGGGCACGGAATAAATGAGTTGCCCGTCTACTCAGGTTGAGGACCGGGAAACAACTGGCTTGCAAACGCTGGCCGTTTGAGACGCTGCGAAACGCGCGGGAAAAATTCAAAATCTATCATGAGTTAATCAGTAGCAGCTAAAAGGAGCTTACTGCTATGTTTAGCTGTGAGTGAAAGGTAGGGGTGAAAACACGCGCGCACACACGCACGAGTGTAAAACAAAGGGAGGAAACTCGCGCGCGCGTAAAATTATAAATGGAATTAATGTTAATTCCATACGATTCTTCGAGGACAAGCTTCGACATATTACAAAGTCTACTATTCGTCTTTTCTTTGAATATTGCTGTCAGATATATTTCGTTGCTCCTGCTATATATTTAGAGATTCTTGATTTAATCCAAAGAGGAATCTTCAATATCATTGGTCGTGATAATTTCGGCTTCAGTCACTTTCCTACCGCCACAGCATATCATCTTTGTGCGTTTATTAGGAATACTTTCACTGTAATAGTTTATAAATTTAAGCATAGTACCGGGATTGAGTAGAAAATCTTTGGCTCTATCAAGAGTGGCAAGTGGACTATGGCGTACGTAATCTATTTTCGGTCTGAACTGGATCGTGAAAAATTACAGGATTACAGTAACTTTTTTCAGCATCTTTAGCGATGAGTCGTATATACGAGTTCCATATAAGTTCTCAGTAGCTTTTAAGCCTCAAAAGCGTTCAATGCAGGTGACCTCACTGAATGAGAAAAAAATAATTTGCGGCACGATGAAAGAAAAATGATATGCGAAATGGTGAATATGATGCTTGAATTTATATTTTATTTTTTTCATATCGTTTTGACCACTCTGTATATATTGCTATATGATTTAGAACGCTATCTTTGTTCTCACCACTTTATAAATAATAATTCGTAAAATATTCTTATCATTCGTCTGTTTCCTTATGTTGTGCTCCTTCCAAGTCTGGCACGTTACCCTCGAAACACCCGACCGGAGCGGGTTTATTATGGCCTCTGCCATTTTTTCAGCACGGTTTTATCACCATCCGCCACTTTTTTAATAACTTTTAAACTGACATTATATTGTCAGACATCAACTAATAATATACATCGTGTATCTGCATGGCCAGTTCCTTGGGTACTAGATAGGAACTCTCAACGAGGTAGGAGCCTGAAAAGGGCTACTTTCAATAGCGTTATTTTTTTTTTGCTTTTTGTACTTTTTACTTTTTCTACCTAAGTTATACTGTCACTTATTATTATTATTATTATCATCATCATCATTCGATTTCTGCTATGGACACACTACCTACCAAGTCTGCGGAAAGACCTAAGGCAGGTCGTGGTGTGTTGTTATATTACATTTCATGTTAATTTTTTTTTTTTTTTTTTTTTACCTCCGATGAAGTTGCTAGCGTTACATAGACAAAGTTCTCCTTAGTGTGTGTGCTGTACTTAATAAGACAATTTTCTGTATGTCTCTTAAGCTGGGGTTTCCAGGGATTCTTTCAATGTGTTGTTTTGTTCCATTTTTATAATTCCAAGTGCACCTATTACCACTGGTATTATTCTTGTTTTCAATTTCCACATTTTTTCTATTTCAATTTCCAGGTCTTTGTATTTTGATAGTTTTTCAAATTCCTTGGTTGCTATGTTACAATCCGCTGGACAAGCCATATCAATTAGTAGGCAAGTTTTTTCTTTCTGGTTTTTGACAATGATGTCCGGCCTATTTGCTTCAATTATTATTATTATTATTATTATTATTATTATTATTATTATTATTATTATTATTATTTACATTATTCAAACTGTTATCCTCATTTTCATTGCCATATTAACAACGTTTCGTTGTACTCTTCGGCCTTCTTCAGATGATTGGAATTTTGAACCGAACCCTTTATTCCGTCTACCGGTTTGGATTGTCCTAGTTCCACGTGACATGCCTATTTTGGACGTCTCAGCTAATTCCTTTTGACTCAGCTCTCCATGTTTGGTTCACCACTGTTGTGATCTGGTATTGAACTTACAACTGTTTGGGTCTAGTCACTGGATCTAACCAACGCCTTTATCTGCTGGGGCATGTGTCCTTGAGGACAATCACCTGAAGATGGCTGGAGCGTACAACAACCGAAACTTTGTTATTATGGCAATGAAGATGAGATAAGGTATTACACTCGACAGGGCCACTGCTCACTCTCAACAGCTTGGGGTCCCATGCCTAATAGGGAGGGGGCAGAAATGCTAATTTCACTAGCGCTTATTTTTTAAATTGTAATTTTCTTTCCCAACGGTTCTTTTAAATCAATTTATCCATTTTTTTAGTTATGAATTGTATTAGAGGAAACAACTTTTGAGATTTTTTGGTGCCAGTGCAGGGAAGGATCAGGTTAAAGTGACGCTAGTACGAGACGTTAAACCTTGTAGCATCGCAAATATAAATTGCAATTTATCTCATTCGTCAAACGTTTACAGAGATGTTCTACCACTAAAGTTTCACTAACTCTAAAACCCCTAACTGAACGTAATTTTTCCATCAAAGAATCGCCAAAACAGTAAATACATCAAGTTCTTTTATGCATTAGCACCGTTTTTTTGTTTGCTTTTGTTTTTGTAAGAAATTCAGTTTATTGGGAATGTTTTTTCATGTGTTGTATTGTAATTTCAGCAATTTTTTTTCATTAGATGCGTCGGTGATTAATCTTTATGGAAATTTAAAAATTTGCGACTGAAACATTTTTTCGAGTAAACTTTAGCCATGAAAATGTTCGTGGTTATTACAAAAAGAATAGTATATACCCATGAAATAAATAATGAATATGCACTGGAACTTCCATTTAAATTGGTTAATTCACTGATTTTTGGTAATTTAAAAAATCGGTCATTTCCTCCATATTTTCCTTCCAGGTTTTGTCGCCACCAGTTTGGGAAAATTTTAAAATCGACATGTAAACAAGAGGGAGGCCTCGTAATAAATGTTTCGGTGTAGACGAGAGACCTAAGCGACGGCCCTTGTTCCTTCAAATCCTGGATGATACAGTTAACCCAAAAGTTCGTATCTTTGTAGCTGTAAGCAATTCATGTCTTTTTTAGTATTCCTTCCAAACTCTGTTCTTCCATATATTTATATAAGCTGCTTAGGTAGGTGACTCTCTCTTGACTTCTGTTCCACTTTCCTTCAAATATCTTGTGAGTTTTTAAATTTCCAAGCCCTACATACCCCATTATTTATCCCCGCAATTTCAACTGTATGTATCCAATATTGAGTATATTTTTTTTCTTTTGCTTCTCACCAGCCTGCTTGAAATCTTTATATAATAGCAGTTTACCTGAATATGTAGGTACCGTTGTCATACTCAGATGAATGTACATCACTGATAAATTTAGTAAATGATATGTCTGAACAAAAATCAATGTTTGTTTCTGATAAGTACATCATATATCCATTTAGCAAATAAGTTAGCTTTTTAAAATTAAGTTCCTGGTCATTGTTTTCGTGTGATAACAATTTTCTGTACAGAAATCAATGTATTACGGATATATCCCCTGGGTGTCGCTGTAAGCTCGAAAAGGATACAGTGAGTGAACAACCAGACTTTTAAGTATTTTGTTTGACGTCATCCATAAACGGTGTATACGAAATGGTTTGGAGGTAATATCGACGTTGTCTTTTAAATTCTACTGTATTATTATTGTTTCTTTTTCCTGTTGATCTTGTCGAATGAAACAATTCGGTTCTGATATTTCGTCTTATTTTCGCTTTCTGCTTTTTTTTTTTTTACAGACAGCAGAACACCTTTTGCTGAACTGTTTGGCTTCGAGAAGACGCATGATCCTGAGTCGTGATTCTCGCAATGTGGCTACCACTGAAACTCTCGTGATCACGCAAAACTAAATCAAAGACCGGGTTGGAGCGATGGCATGTTCAGGAATAGAAAGTAGCAATATGCGCGCCCGCACGCACATACACACAACACACTCACACACAACACACACAAAACAAAAGATTACAAACAAGCAATACACAAATACAGATGAAAATCACAAATATTTAAAATTACACACAAACACACAGACGCAAATACACACACAATGAGACACAAACGAACATTGAACATATTGTACGAAGACAAAAATTGCTTAAGAAAAACATTCATAAAATAACAAACAGATTCGCTTCATTTT
>CAHIKZ030004965.1:595000-665000 GCA_903632075.3 Acanthosepion pharaonis | reverse complement strand
TTCCCTCTTTTTTTTACCTCCAGACAAACGCAAAAAAAATATCCCCACTATTGCAGAGAATCTAATTTTTCTTTTTACTAATCTGAAACGATAGTTTTACAAACAGTGATATATATGAATCTGTATGAGTATGTTCGCGTAGACATACTGAGATGGAATAATGAACCATTTTATAACGATATTTACAGACTTCCTGATCCTGCAGCACTCTTCTCTGATGTCCCCAAAGCAATCGACAGACAATCTCTTTACGTCAATAGTATATTATGCCGACTTTAAAATATTACTTTTCACACTCGGTTACGGATTATTGAATGCAAAAACACATCCTTCAACCGTAATTCCTTACTCTAAATTCTTGCTTCTTTTGTATTCTCATCTTCATCCTTCCGGGCATGAAGAGGGAGAAATTCGCGTTTATTGTAAAAAAGCAATATCGCTGATGATAAGTGAAGGTAAGAGGCTTTTGTCGGTCATGACAATTTGTTGAAGAGACAAAACAACAGAACAGCCAGATGAATATATATTCAAGCGAAAAAAATATGTGAGAGAAGGTGACGACAGAGATTGGCGTAATAGAAAGAGGATTTTGAAGAAGAAAGAATAAAAAGAGGAAGTCAATAGGGAAGTAATACTGAAAGAAAAGAGGTAGCAGGTTAATGGAAACGCATGGGCCAAGCTACAGGATATAGGATATAGATCGTTTATATGATATTAAAGATTGGACAATGTTAAAGAATGTGTGTCAACGATATACTTAAGGATTATATAAAGCTCTATGCATCACCATCTCATATATATATATATATATATATATATATATATATAAGGCAGGATGTGTGTGATTGTCTGTAACGAGTGCACGGCCGCAATTTTCGACGGATTTGCACCAAAATTTACATGCACATGCTCCAAGATAGCGGGAATTCCAAGACCGAGTTTGCATTTTCAATCTCCCATCGATAGTGGAAATTAATCGATTTTTTCATGCTTCTAAGGCAGTTTTCATGTAGTTTGCGGCCGTTTTGTACTGGTCAGAGTGAGAGCCAATAGCTGGCTGCCACGAATAGGCAGGGAAATTCTATTGGCGAGCGTGACAGCTGACTGACACGTCAAGTGATAGCGATTGCTGTATGAGACGTACGATAGCTGAATCAAGCACGGACAACGCCGGGCCATGCTGCTAACATGGCTAGGATCCACCATTTTTCGTACATTGTAGGGAATGACCTTATTCCTTCCGTATTCGTTCGATGATAAGTTAATTCCACTTGAATGGGATTTTCCCCGAACAAATTCGTTCTGTCACGACAGTGTTAACCCCTACATTTACAAGGTTAAACCGGAGCAACTCGAGCCAGGGGTTATGTTAAAATGTTGTACGTAGAGGAGGGAAATATAACGATCAACTAGAACTGACCACCTAATTTTCTAAGCGTAGCTTAGATATGGCACGAGGCCGAAAATATGTGGCACATGTTGGAGCTTTTTGGTACCTTGGTGTACTAGTGAGCCAGCCAAAATGAGCTTAGTCATTTAATAGTTCGCAAATAGAAGGGTTAACCAAGCAGAAGGCTCAAAATATTCAATGCGACGTGTATAAAGGCGGCCTTGTTTTTTCCCGAATACTCACTGCCAACCATTTGTTCGTGAGTGTTAATCATTAACATTGTTTCATTGAACAGATTACGTACTGCGCTGTATTTTATATTCATAGACTATGGCGAATATGGTCAACTGTACACAGTTAGCATCGTACTCGCTACCCAGTCGTAATTGTTGTAATGATATACGTTTGCTAACCATTACTCCATGCCGAGATACCTATTTTCTGAGCGTAGCTTTGACGTGATAAAGGGCTAAATCTATAGGGAACTCATGAATATCAAACTGAATATCAGTAATATCTACCGAGAAAATATAGCTAAATATTACACCGCGACAGGTTTAGATATTAGTGACCACGGGAATGTGATCTTGGATGTTTCTTCCACAGTGTGAGAGGTTTTACAACAATATAAGTGTCACGTATCGTCCTTGCGGAGCTTACTATATGTTAGTGTCCAATACTGGTAGTTGTACACGGCTCCCACTGTCTCTCTATATCTCTCTGTCACTCCCTAGAGAGCTATGTCGCCTACTTAATATAGGCTTGGAAGAGTCTATTGTGTAGGTAGTTTCTGGTCTCATAATACACCCCTTCCAAAGAGTTTTCTTTTTGAAAAGAGGAGAAAAAAATAAAATTTAATACTTTTTCCTCTTGGGATTTACGTCGAGCGGTTGAGTAAATTTCCTTTTCCTTTCTGAGCGTCGCACTTCAGGAGAGACTTGGGGCATGTCGAGATCGAAGTGATCGAAAATTACGTCGATCAGCTCTTCACAGATATTTTGTAGTGATTCCTCCGATTCCTTCAAATGGCATTTTCTGAGCTTGGGAGAGGATAGTGGTGATCTTGCAAGGCATCGTTTAATCCTGTGGAAAAATCTGCGCATACTCGTATTTGATTGGACTTCTTTTTTACGTAGACCGTAGGTGCTGCCCACTCGCTGACATCTGTTTTTGACAGAATACCTGCTTGTTCGAGTCTATCTAACTCTTTGTTGATTTGCTCTAGAGCAGCGAAAGGGACATTCCGTTTCTTTTTGAATACTGGTTGTGCACCGTCTTTCACCTTGAACTTAGCTTTCATTTTAGTACATTTCCCAAGGACGCCAGAAAAAAAACCTGGGGAAATTGTTGCTTGAGTTCCTTTTTTAGATTTACCTAATTGGACGTGGTACTTTGTATCATGCGACAAAATGTACTCATTGGACAATCCCAAAGATTGAATTTTTCTATCCAATCTGTTCCGAATAAGTTATCTGAAGTTTTTAATACGTAGGCTTTGAGCTTTTTGGTAACTCCATTTAGTGTTACTGTAAATATTACCTCGCCTAAAATGTTAATCTTTTCGCCAGTTACGGATTTTGCTGTTTTATCCGTTTTTAATAAGCTCGGCTTGTTTAATTTTCGCCAAGTACGCCAGTTAATGGTTGAAAGATCGGAACCCGAGTCTAGCTGGAATTTAATGGACTTATTGAAAATATCCACAGTTACATATTTCATCCAATGCCATTTACCACAATGGTAACATGGTCCGGGCGGTTTCTTTAACCTAATTGGGTTTTGGTTACTGCGGAATTTAGGACATGAGATTTGCCTTTTGTATTTTTGAGGGGGATAGGAGGTAAACTTACTTCTGATTTTATTAATCTGGGTCACACCTGATTCCTCGATAGAGTTTGAGTCACGCTTTACAGATACTACTCTTTGACAGTCCTCTGCCAGTTTTTGCAGAGTCAATCCTTGTTCGTTTTCAAGCTTGGTCAGTACCCGTCGTCTGATTTCGGCGTCTTCTGCTGATACTAAACCCTGTGCGAAAATTAAGCACTTGAAATCATCGGCAGTCATTTCGGCTAGTTTACCATTACAGAGCTTGTTTACTGATGCTGCAAACGTTAGAAAATCTTGCTGGTTGTCTTTGACTGTGATTCAGGCATTTCCAACGTTTGTGGAACAAGGTTGCGTTAGGCCCGAATAGTTCCGATAGGAGCTTAATAGTCTCTGAAAAATCCAAGTCAGTCGTTTTCTTGGGTAGTATGAAATCTACGAACCTACTATGTTCTGTACTTCCCAGTTTTCTCAATAGTAGACGTACCTTTTTTCTACTGGACCATTGTTCACAGTCTACGTTGAAAATATCTTCGTAGCGCCTGTAAAAAGCGTCGAACGTTTTGTCGTTCTCTGGTACGTATTCAAATGTTTCCATTGAATTGTCGAGTGTACTCTGGGAGAATATTGTCTTTTTCAGAGTCTGAGCCTTTTAATGCATATACGAGTAATTCTTTAAGATGTTTCTGTTGTAGTTCAGCATTCTGAAGCGTAATTCGTTGGAATTCCATTTGTTGTTTATGTAATTCTAAAAATAGTTGTTGTTGTCTTTCTTCTGATTATTGTTGCTGATCCAAATTTAGTTTTAACATTTGGTCAACTACTTTTTGAAAATCTTCCATATTTAGTCAAACAAAAATGACAGCGATTTTATGTTGCTTTGAAACCCGTGTAACAAGGGGAGGTACACAAAAAATCTTGATAGATTTGTTCTTTTTTTTTCTTTTTTACAAAAAGAAAATATGGTCAGACAATAGTTAAACTAAACTAATTATGTGTTTAGCTTTTTTTTCCCGTGGTTCCGTTAATTTTGACGTAATAGAAAAATTTTTCGCCACACTTATGTATTTTATTTTTAGAAAGGTACAAAAAGAGAAAACTCACCTCAGTGAATTTGAGGGGAAAATAATTTCATGCCCGTGTTCAAATCAGTTACATAAAAATTTTTTCGATAGTTTTATTTCGAAAACTTTAGTACAATGGTAGACTTGCTCTTGCATTGTCAGTTTGTTTTATGACAAACTGTTTTTTTTTCCTGTGTGTGAGTGTGTAAGAAATCGTTCTCGTGATGTTATTTGGACAGACTTTAATATTCCGTAGATGTCAAATCGCTAGTTCGTCAATGGTGTTTGGTATTGGAATATATATAGACGCTGGGTGTTTAGTTTTTAAATCGCTAATGTATTAATACCAGCTTAATTTCACGTTCAACACTGCTGTGGGAACGCGTGGAGTTTCTGTGCATTTTTCGAGTACTCTGTCGCTATTGATATGGTGAGAACGAAACTCTTGAAACTTTTCTGTCTCCACTGTTGTGAGACTGGCAATGTATTGCGGTTTTTCGACGTGAATGCGTTTCTCGAATTCTTCGTCGCCACTGATGTGGGTGCCAAAGTTGGGACCACAGAAGTAAAACACGGAACACGGATTAGATGTAAGAAAGATATACTAACAACAGGTTACAAACATAGTGTAAGCGGAGCTTACTATATGTTAGTGTCCAATACTGGTAGTCGTACGCGACTCTCACTGTCTCTCAGTCTATGTCTATGTCACTCCCTAGAGTGCTATGTCGCCTACTTAATATAGGCCTGGAAGAGTCTATTGTGTAGGTAGTTTCCGGTCTCACAATAGTCAGGTGTAAGATTAAGGCCCATTAGTCTTTCACTGAAATATCACTCACCGACGAGATATCGGTTCATCATGCCTCTATCTATCTATCTATCTATCTATCTATCTATCTATCTCCCTTCCCCTCTCTCTCTCTCTCTCTATATATATATATATATATATATATATATATATATATATATATATATGGGGGATTTGATAGTACCTGCGCGTTTCATTATATTAGAGGAGGTTGCTCCGGATTCTGTGGACGCTTGGCATCCAAAATTCAAAAGCAAGAACAAATGAGGAAAATAATTTAACCGTAACACATTAGTCTTCAATAACCGTATAGTACCATAAATACATGACATCCGTGGCTTTGATTTGTTTATCAACAAGTCGAATATCAAATACGAGCCACAAACAACGTCAAATCAAGCGAATTACGCCTGAATCAGTCAAAACTAGTTTAGGTACAAATTATACAATTTAGAAAAGATTCCCTGTTGGAAATCGGTTCATTTAACTCACTTTGTTGGGGGAGAATGTAATAAATCATGATTATTTATATGATTCTGCATGAATAGACACTAGTGCGGCCGTACATTTTCTCCTATATGGTGATTTCATTCAATACAAAGACCACGGCTCATGAGATGTAGAGAGTTACTGAACAAGGGACGTAGAAGGACAGATTAAGAAGTTCCCATTATAAGAATATGTAGGATATATATAAATATATATATATCTTTTGAGTGTAATTCTCCAGGAAGTATCCACCCATTCCATAAAGTAACAGGTCTACGAACGTTATTCAACAAAAACATAGTAAAGAGCTGAACCGCGAACAAAAAAAATTGAAAATGGCACAACGAAAAAACAGACCACACACAATCTGAACAAATCAAACTCGTGTTTAACTAGAGAACAAAAGTCCCTTAAACAGCAGTTGTTTTCAGAAAAGCGTAATATACCAAGCCACTTTAAAATCAGAAGTTTACAGAGAAAAATATACATAGGAGTAAATGAAGGACACTGGAAAACAAAACAGCACGAGACAAACATTCTTTACAAACATTAACTACGCAAACAACACAATGCTTTTTAAAAATATATGGAAGGTTAGAACAGTAACTCTAAAAATATCATGAAAAATTAGGAAAACATTTGTCTACAATAATAAATCTAAAAACGCTAAACTCTGTCTGGAGGAGAAAATAGCTCTAATTACATTCCAAGACAAATACAATTTCCTAAATAAACGACTAGAACTCATCTCAAAATGCGGAAACGAAAACATATGTTTCTATATTATTTAAAAATCGAAAATTGAAAACGAATAAGAATAAACCAAAAACATAAAATAAAATAAACATAAAAAGTAAAATAAACAAATCCAAAACAATAAATAATCAATAAACAGCTTAAGAAACGCACAAAGAAACACAAGTAAAAGGAATAATAAAAAACAACAATAAAATAATCAATAATAAGCAAAAATCAAACAAAATTATAAATAGCCAAATATCCGGACCCAAAATTACTCCTACTCAATAGCCCCTAGAATAATTATCAACATGACCGTTACCGCCCACTGAAATGACCACTTGAATACGACAATAGACAACCTACAATGCATCAATGACCTGCATGTATAAACCGAGCAAAAAAGCAACGTATATGGCATGACGATTGCATTTTGCATGACATAGTCTCTCGTATCTGGATGATGACTTCAATGACCACTTTTACATATACAACGATCTATCCCTGATATTGAATACATTAACCTATATATATCGCATTCCTATATTTTATCACACACACGCACACAATCACGCACAAACAATAATATATGAAATGATTACTTATCTTTTAAATATAAATTAACAATTAGTGATAAAAGTTGATATTTAAAAGTTAAGTTGTCTTTTCAGATATCATTAACGCTCTATTTGTAATATTATTTTAATATTGAACACTATATATAAAATATCTGCTGTTTCTTAAACCTGACATATATATATATATATATATATATATATATATATATATATATATATGCAGATTTCATTGACTATGACAGAAAAGATGCATTTATTTATTTTTTAGACAATTTCTCACGCGACAATTTCTCACGCGACAATTTCTCATGCGATCTAACAAATTGTTTTTCTTTTCGGCTTGTAAATAGCATAAAAACTGTCCGAATGTTCTTTTTTAGTTGGAAACAAGAAAGAAATATAAAATCTGGAAGCTATATTTCAACAAAATTCCGTCCCAAATTTTACTTATGGGACTTAGTGAAAAAATAAACTTCCTTTCTTAGATGTTCTCGTCGATTATAGTAATAATACATTTAAAACTTCTGTTTATAAAAAAAAACAACGAGTAAAGTCTCTTGCCATCTTAATGTCTCTAGTGAATGCCCTCTTAGATATAACATTGTTCTTATTAAAAAATTCCTCACGAGAACTATTCCTCTCGCTCGCCTTTTCCTTAACGAATAAACAATGTAAAAAATAAAAAAAAACACTGATTAATAACGGATTTCCTAATCAATCGTTGGATTTCCACTTTAGGTGTTTTCAGTCTAAGGTAGCTAATAGTAACGGTGAGAATAGGAACATAAACAATAGCATTAATATTTTTTATAAAAATCAGATGGATGAAAATTATAAACAGGATGAATACAGAATTAAGAACATTAAAAAAAATGCATAACACCAGTTGACAATAGCAAAAATATTAGTGTAACGTCCCTAAACACAGCCTTCGCTCGCTCCTCGCTGCTTCGTTCGGGTGTCGCCGCTCCAAACATGACGTCCGCCTGTTTGCGTCAGTCGTGTTGTCCCGCCCTGTGACGACCAACTGGCTTGGTATCGGTCGCGGCACCCAAATGTGACGTTCTAACCTTTTGGTGATTCGGATGGGAATCTGGTTAGATTCGATATCAGCCTCGTCGTTCCCAACTCACTTCCAACGTCTGGTTACCAAAGTAACTGCGTTGATCTCCAGTCCGCCTACCCACGTTGTGAATTGATCTTAGGCAGACGAAATCAATCAGCAGTTGGGGCCGTAATGCAAATCGAGTTCAACGTGGGTGACACCGCACAAATATGCATAAAAGAAAATAAAATAACTCAAAAGTTCAAGGTATCAAAGAAAAAAAGGATAACAAAACTTTATGTCTAGTTGCTGGATACATAGGCCGCGTCTATCTCCCGACCCGCTATATGGATTGTGACAGGTTGTTCTTTTGTTAGGCGAGTTTTAACACTTTAAGTTGTCTGTTCTTCAAGAAATTGGTTCTTGGTGTGTCTTCAGGTGAAAGTCGAAAAAACTTATTTTGGTGGTCTGGATCTAAGTCGCTCTTCAAAATAATTGTTCTTAGATTGAAGATGAGTTCGGAAGCTGCGCGAATCTTAGTCAGCTGCGAGGCCTGCTTCAACTGAGCACACTCCTCAACTGAACTCAACTCAACTCTACTGATCTCAACTCAACTCTAATGAACTGATTTTTGCTCGCTGCGACTTTGCTTACATGGACGCCGATCAAAATCGGGGTGGGTTTGTCGGCGTCGGAAGTTCCTCGATAATTCTAAATACATATCCACTTCTTTTGTTTTTGGTTAGGAATTTTCCACTTCTTTCCATTTTTGGGAGTCTTCTCTTACTCCCACCTTCTCACCATACTTCAGAGGGGCGTCAACTGTCCTCCCCACTTCTTCGTAGCAATCCCTCATTCTCATCCTCTAAATGGCTTCCCTCCTTGCGTCACGTGATCACCACTCGGCCAATGATGTCCAGCCGGGAGTGTGCGATCTAGCTGGTTTCGTTTCAGGAAGAAAAAAAATATATACATATCTTGCTCAAAAAAAAAAATCTTTTTCTCTTCCTTTTCTTTCCTTAATCGCAGCTCTCACCCTCTCTGGCCGCCAACAGAACAATGCGACCAGTAGTGTCATAAACTCTATTCTTCATCTGGACCTCATCAGTCAGATTTTCGCTAATTATCAGAATGGGTAGTCAGCAAAATATCGTCCTCTCGAAAAAACAGCTCCATTATTCTAGTCATGCTTGGTGCCAATTTCTGATAACATAGTTTTGTTATCACAGCCGAACTCTAACACCCATGGATGTTTTGTCAAAAAACGGTCAGCCGTTACATCGTGTGCGGCTTAGCAGACGACAGTTAATTTTTCATATCTATCCAAAGCCCTGTATTTCACCTGTTCTTTGTCAATTATCAAAATAACATTTTCAATTGGAGTTTTCTTGGCTAGTCGGTCTGTGGTTTGCTAATTAGATGTTTTGCCCGCATTAAGCGGCTGTTATCTATCCCCGATAACACAAGTTCGTCGCCAGAACATAGTCGATTCCCTTATCCACTTAGAATTTTTCTGCCATTGTAATGACACTTTTCGCCATTTGCTACTTATCAAAATAACATTGTCAATTGACTCTGGTCGTGGGTGTTTTTTTTTTTATCATCCACTCTTTAGTCTAGCCTCTCTTTTCCTTTCTTCCCTTTCGCTTTTTCCGTTCTTTTCTTTTTGCCCTGGTAAATGGTGCCACAATCATCCCCTAACCTATTTGTCATTTACTCGTAAATGACACCTAAACACAAATACACCATTTAGCATGCACCATGCATCTGTCCCATGCAATTCTATACTACTTTTCTACATGAAATGTAATGTTCTTTTTTTTCTGTTCTACATGCAAATGTAATGTTCTTTTTCAAGTCCTTCTGTTCTACATGCAATGTAATGTTCTTTTTCAACTTCTTCTGTTCTACCTGCAAATGTAATGTTCTTCTTCAAGTTCTTTTGTCCTACAAGCAACGTAATGTGTGCGTGTGCCTGTGGGTGCAGGTGTGTGGGTACTATGGCTTGTTCTTTTTGGTCAATGTTTTCCTCTCCGCTGTGGGAGGTTTTTCCGCCGCACGTGTCGGTCTCACGCCAGCCTCCTCCGCCGGTCTTCCTGCAAACTCTTCGCCGATTCTGTATGAGTAAGGAACACTGTTCAGCATCTCCCTCTCGAGTTGCTGCATGCTCATTTGATTATCGCTCGTTAATTTCCTCTTACTCTGAACCTTCCATATTACTATACCCATTATGGCTATAACTATGAATGTACCCATCACTACCGACCAACTTATCGCGATCTGCTCATCGTCTTCCGAAGCCACACCTTCATTTCTCAACGCACTTAACTTGTCCCTCAATTGATCCATATCGATCTTTTCTATCGGCTTCATTATTACTGGCATTTTATTCAAGGTAACATTCGAGAATCCCTTCACTATTGGCTCCCACAATTCTGTACAATTGACTAAGCCTCTGCCAATCATTTCTATGATTGAATCTTTCTCTTCATATCTTTCTTCTTCCTGGTAATAGGGGGTAAGGAAATAGATATTCCAAATGCCGAACATCCCATGGGTAAATTTAACAGGGATAATGGTGGCCTTACTCTTAATGTCCTTGTGGACTCTCCCCCACATACCCTAGACAAGCTGATAGGTTTCTGTGTGGCTACTGCCCACACCCCGTCTGAAACACTGATAGCTTGTGGTAATGCCGTGTTTGCTAATACCTCTACTTGGCAAGTTCTCTTAATTCCCTCTCTCTTCCCTTCAAACAATTCTAATATGCACATTTTGTGGTTACCAGCTATATAGATAGGGCTTAACGAGGTACAAGTCCCAAGAGCATTTATACACTTTCTAGCTTCTTCAGCTGTTAGCAAGATGAATTTCGTTCTCCCCGAATTTAAAGCTATGTATTCTGTTTCCACCTTGTACCTTGTTATCATTCCCAAACCTTGATCTCTTCTGGGGTAGGGAATGGGTAAATTTATAACCTGGTATATCTCGAATATACTCTCTCATTCTAACAACGGAACATATATCACAACCAATAGTCGTCTATTGTCCAACAAGGTCACACATCCCAGTGCATTATAATATTTCCACAATTCTTTGGAGGGTTCCACTGACAGCCTTAAATGGTGGGGTAACTCGGCCTGTATTCCGAGTAGCACTTCCCTTAGGTGACTCGTGTTAACTATGCTTGGGGAGAGGTGCCCAATGACAACATGTCTAATTGCGCTCTCACGTGTTCCAGCAAGGTCGTCAACGACTGACTAGTTTGTCGTACCTTATTCGTAATTGTCATCATTTGGAAATATCTTTGCATGAATCCGCACATTTTCTGTAATTCGATCATTACAGTTTCTGTATCATTAATTACCTATTGTCTCAACCCTTCCTGGTTATCTATTAAACAATTGATTCTGGCTCTATTCTTGGCCACTTCCAACCTTGTCACATTTAATATTGTGACACTCTCCCTTGCTACTTGAGCAAGCGTCCTCTGGTTTATTTCCACTTCTCCCAGTTTCCTTCTTATGAACGTAACGTCATCTTCAGTCACTGTTCCAAACAGGACATTTAACGCTTTTCCACAATCGGAACTACTGATCTCTTTTCCCGCGTCTGCAGTAACTCTATTCCCTTCATACCCTTTCTCCTTGGGATAATCTTGCCCTACCTTCAACCGGGCTGCATCCAGCTGCGTTAGCTCATTTCTTAGCTTATTTAGTAGCGAATCGTATGGTTTCAAATCTATCACGAATGTGATCAACCATTTAGACCTGGTTATTATTACTTCACTCGTCTTTTTAAAAATTGTATTTCGGTTGTGCTTCCCAGCTTCCGCCATCGTCACCATCAGTGTGGCTACCATCATCATCATCATCATCAACCCTTTCATTTTGATCATTCTTGCAAGGTAACAAAATTCTCTTGTTGTTATTCTTCATAACCATTAAGTCTTACTCAATTCATTACTCAATTATTCCATAATTTCTTACTAAGTTCAGCTCTTCCCTCCTCTACCTAAGTTTTAGCAGACAGAATGCTCCGGACAGGTGTGCGTGGCACCCACTCCAAAGGTCGTACTTCATGACACCACTGATGGCCAGTTAGCAATGCCAATAATCTTCTTCCGTCCTTCGTGAGGTGCAGCTCGCGACTCCATCCCTCCATCCACATCCACCACAGTCAGCCAGCACGTTTTGGGATGAGCCAGTGCCGTTATCTGTCGACAGCCAATGCTTCTATTCTGCACAGCCTTCTTTGTTCTACTGAGATTTGGGGTTCTTCACCCTTCTTAATCTCATCTTCAGAGGTAGTCCCTGCTCAACCTCTAACCTTCCCTCTGTGTTTAATTCCCGTCCAGGAGGTGTTTTGTCCTCTTCTTCCTCTCCTGATTTTTCCTTCTGTTTAGAATCCTCGCCCTGGACGTCTCCAATACCTCTTGACTCTATGTCTAGATCTCTCCTGTTTCTTAGCTTTTCCTTGAGCTGGGAAGGGGGTATTTGATCATCTTCCTCCCACTCGCTGGTCCCTTCGTTCCGTTCAGGATGCTTCTTGACTGCTTGATTGGATCTCCTCGCCATTCTCTTCCTTTTCTTTGGACATGGGGGTGCGATGGCGACCTCACAAGGTCTTCTCTGCACCGATTCAGGCGACGACTGAACGCCGCTGATCCCCGCCGAGGGTTCCAACTCTGTCATTTGGATCGTTTCGTCTATCTGGCCGAGTCGATCTATCTCTTCATTTTCCTCGGAATCTTCTTCCGTCTCCATTTCTTCCGGCTCAACCAGAGTTACCTTCCTTGTCCTTGTCTTCTTAGGCCTCGGCTCGCTCATTTCCCGGTTAGCTATTTCAGCCTTCTTTAGATCATTGGCATGGACCCTCCTTGCTCGTCCTGCCACTTTATCCCATATTACATATGATACTGGACCCGTCTGCTCTACTATCCGGTAGTACGGTTCCCATCTTTGGTCCAGCTTTCCTTCTCTCTGGTGGATTTTATAGTAGACAGGGTCTCCAACCTTCAATTCTACTACCTTTCTTTCAGCATTCACACTTTCATTTCTTCTCTTCTGGGCCCTCTTTATTCTTCTTCTGGCCTGTACAAATATTTTATGTTGTTCCAGCAACAGCTGATGATGATCTTCTCCCATATACTTTCTTCAGGGCTTCAATAGGTTATCCACAGGCAGGACCACGTCACTGCCAAACAGCATAAAGTAAGGAGAAAATCTGGAGGCTTCGTTTATCGTAAACCTCACGGCCGCCAGAGCCTGCGTCAAATACAAGTCCCAATTTCCAGTGTTCTCTCTGACCAGCTTGGCCAATACATCTCTCAAGCTTCTATGAAACCTTTCCACTTTAGCATTTCCTTGGGGGTGATATGGAGATGTTTTTACGTGCTCTATATTCAAACCTGTCAGCACTTTTCTCATTATGCTGTTTATATTCTCCGTGCCATTGTCTGTTACCAATTGCACAGGGGTGACATACCTAGGGAAGATTTCACCTATTATCAAACCGGCCACAGTTCTAGCCTTCTTGTCTGGTACTGCAGATGCCTCAGGCCAGTTTGTTAGCCAATCGACAAAACTCACTATATAGTTGTTTCCCTGTGCAGTTTCCCCATATGGTCCTGATACATCCATACTCACATTCTCGAAGGAGAAGTTCGGCACGTCCATCTCCTCCAATGGTGCCATTTCCTGCCTTCTGCTCTGCGACTGGCACACTACACAGCTCCGAACATAGTTAGTGACCTCTCCGTACAGTTTGGGCCAATAGTACTTTCTTCCTCTTAGATCACATGTCCTATCAATTCCCATGTGACCCAACCTCTCGTGGCACTGTTCCAATATCTCTGGTCTTAAACTTTTGGGCACATACAACTTGGGCTTGACTTCTTCATCCCTGCCTGAGAGATAATACAGCCTTTCCTCTATTATGGCATACTTGGTGGTCTCTCCTGCCTTCACCTTTTCTCTAAGGGCAGCTATTTCACTGTCTGCCTGCTCCTTCTCAATTCCTTCTGTCCAGTAGAGATCGGTTATTATCTGTGCGATCACTTCTTCGTCCGATTCTAACATACGGCGATCTTTTAGCTTATTAGAGTTAATTACTCCGATTCTATAGGCTTTATCATCTACTCCCTGCTCTACTTTCACAGATCTTTCTTCCAGTTGTTTCGGTATTCTTGAGAGTAAATCTGCGCATTTTTTTCCTTTCCCGCTTTTCTATCTTACAGTGGTAGCCACTTAACTTAAGCGCTCACTGTTGAATCTTCTTATTATTTGTCCATTCTGCCTGCAATAGGTACTGCAGAGGCTTGTCGTCTGTTTTTATAGTAAAGACCACACCATTCAAGTAGTAATCCAGATTTTGGAGAGCATACATTATAGCATATGCTTCTCTTTCTATTACTGGCCATCTCTGTTGTGTCTCAGAGTTTATGAGAGAGAAAGTATATCGGTACTTCCTCTGGTATGCCCGGAACTGGTCCTTCTTTATCTTGACACGGCTGGGTAAGAACTGCTCCTACACACTGCTCACTGGCATCAGTGTATAGTACCATGGGCTTGCTGAGGTCTGGGTACGTCAGTAGTGGGATGGCTGTCAACTATTCTTTTAACGTATCAAATGCCCGTTGACAGTCCTCTATCCACTTGAACCTAGCGTATTTCTTCGTCAGGGCTACTAGTGGTATGGCAATTCTCGAGAATGCCGTGACGAATCGTCGGTAGTAACCTATAACCCCTATAAAGCCTCTTACTTGTCTCACTGTCTTAGGTTCTGGCATTTCCCTTATGACTTTCACCTTATCCATGTAGGGTTTAATACCGTCTCCGTTTATAACAAAGCCCAAATACCTAGTCTCCTCCTTCAGAAACTGACACTTCGACAATTTCAATTTTAAGCCGTGTTTTTTTAACCTTCCCAACACTTGTTTTAGATGGAAAAAAATGTTGTTCTACTGTTTCTGTCAAAATATCATCCAAATATGCCATGGCAAAGCTCTCGTATCCTCCTAACACTATTGACATCAGCTGTTGGAAGATTCCCGGGGCATTAGCTAAAAAAGGCATCACCCTGAACTGAAACAGTCCTCGGTGGCACGCAAATGCGGCCTTCTCCTTGTCAACCTCATCAAGGGCTACCTGCCAATACCCGGACCACAAGTCCAACGTAGAGAAGTGCTTCGCTTTCCCTAATAATGCTAATATGTCCTCTATCAGAGGCAATGGCACCGCCAACGGCTACGATATAGAGTTCAGTTTCGTAAAATCTACACAAAAACGGTGCCTGCCATGTTACTTACCTACTATTACGATTGGAAAGCTCCAAGGGGAGATCGATCTTTCGATCATCCCAGCTTCCAACATCTCTTCTACTGCCTCTTCTACAAGTGGTCTTTTATGAATAGGTGTCCGGTAGGGTTTTAATTTCACAGCGGGGTGATCTCCGGTGTCGATTTTCATTTTGACTGTGTGGGTCTGGCCCAATTCCTTGTCTGACTGGGACACCACATCTCGATTATCCCTCAGCAGACCTCCCACCCAAGTCCTAAATTGATCCGGTGCTAATATATCTTCGTCCACTATTCCTTCTGTTTGCTCTACGAGTTTTCCTCGTTCCTGTTCGAATCTCACCCGATTCAGAGTCCGTAGGGGTAGTGCTTTTCCTATCTCTTCCCCTCTCCTAACCTTTATAGTCTTTTGGGCCTGGTTCACCATCATAATGGGCACTAATTCAGCTGCCTCCACCACCGTCTCACACAGAGTTACCTATTTTCTTCTAGGCCCTTCCCTTCTACAGGGACCAATTGCAGGGGTCCTTTTCCTATTTTCGTCCCTGACATTAACCTACTCTTCCCCGACACCGCCGTTCTTCCTCCACCACTATTGTTATATCTTCTTCCAGTGGGCATCCCAATGGCGTTCTCTCGCCATTCACTGTCAACACAGTGGGGTTGAACTCTATCTGAGCCCTCTGGCTCCGGAGCCAATCTTCTCCCAAGATTGTTTCCTTACACAGGTTGGGGGTTACGTAAAAATTTTGGGTGCTTCTTAATTTCCCAATCCTCACAGGGAGCCTCGCCATCCCTTTTAGCTCCAGGGGGGCTCCATCTGCTTGCGTGACCTCTATGTCCGCTTCTCGTAACCCACTCTTCCGTTTCACACGCCTGTATGCTTCCTCTCTCAGCAATGAAACAGATGCTCCTGTGTCTACCTGGGCTTTCATCGCCTTACCCCCTATCTCTGATTTACAGGACAGCTCCTTCTCTTGCGTCAGCGAAGAGAACACTTGGGCTTTCTTTTTCCTATGTTTCCACCTTTGGGTCATCCCAGCCATAGGCGCCGGTAGCAACAAATCACCTTCATTATTCTCACGAGTGGGAGTTCTGCGTATTCCACACATGGGCGGCCCCGACTGGACCTCTCCCTGTCTCCTGCGGCTGTTCCTAAGGATACAACTCCTCTTCAGGTGTCCTGGTCGCCTACAAAACCAGCACCTTCTTACCGGACAGATTACCGCAAAGTGGACCACTTGACCACATGTCCAAATTTTGCTCTTCTTCTCTTCAACTGGGCTAACCTCTCTTTTATTCCCGGGGGGACCTGCCCTCTACCTAAGTGGCTCGCCTGACCACATGTCCAAGTTTTTATTTCCTTTCTTTCCAACTGGGCCACCCTCCCTCTTAATTCCGGGGTGGCACGCTGGCTTTCCATGGTTTTGTCTCTTGGGCTTGGCCTTCTTTATTAATGTCGGTGGGGCACCTTTTCTCAACCCGCACCACTTGGCCAGGTGTCCCTTCTTTCCACACCTAGTGCACCTGTCCTGTTCGAAGTCTGGGGGCAAACCCCACTTCGTCGGACATTCCGCCGCTCTGTGGTCCTCATGCCCACAATTCCAGCAGACCAGCCCGTATCTACCTGGCGTGGGCTTATAGAACCCCTGCCTTGTTGACCACGCCTTTCTATTGGGGTCTTCTTCCCACACCTCAGGCTCATCTACCTTCAGCTTGACCCTCCGATTCCACGCAGGGGGTCTTCCGCCTTCCCCCCTTCTTCCGACCTCTTGACTTAGTACCTGTTTCTTCCCACACCTTCTCACCTTTTCCCATATACCCTGGCTCTCTATGGCTAGCTCTACTGCTGCTGATAGTCTCAGCGGTCCCTCCTTCAGCACATCGTGACGAACACGCTCGTCACTGAGTGCCTCAATATACAGGTCCGCTAACTGGGCCTGCATGACCGCATTGTTACTCACCACCTCTTGGAAGGCTAATGATGACAGCTTCCCCGCTCGGGGCACCAATTCTCCAGGGGTTTCGTCCCGCAGCTGCGTCAACTTTAGGAGGGATCTCATGGACTCTATCGCCGTCCACTCGTCGGCGAACTCCTTAGTTAATGGTCCCTTTAACCTTTCCCATGACAAGTGGGGTTCACTCTCCAAGAGCCCCTTCACAAACTCAGACGCTTTCCCTCTCGTGGCATCATATGCCAGATACAAGGTCTCCTGGTCTGTGAGTTCATATATAACTCGTGTCTTCTCCAGGATTACCAGCCAGTTTTTGAAATCTCTCCCACTGCCGTCAAATGCTGGGACCCTCTGTCCACCCAAAAATCCCCTCAGGTTAGCTGACAATCCCTGTCTAACCCCATCTTCCTCCTCAACTACTCTATCTGAATCCTAGTCCGACATATTTAAAGAGAAAGACAATATACGCAGCAACAATCGAGATTGGGAAATCAAACAAAGTGTCCTACCTGACAGACGATTCTCCTCTCGTTCCTCTCAGGTTCCGGGTCCGGAGTTTCTGGAACCGTATGGCCACAGCCAACCAAAGTCTCTTGGTTCCTACGATAGTTTGTTTCGCTTTGAGTCCTATTCGAAATTTCTCAGCAACAGCGGTCGGTCCAGTGTCCTGTCCTGCTGTCACGGTACTAATTGTGACAGTGGCTGTTCCAGGGTCCTATCCTATGGTCAGGGCACCAATTGTGACACAGCCTTCGCTCGCTCCTCGCTGCTTCGTTCGGGTGTCGCCGCTCCAAACGTGACGTCCACCTGTTTGCGTCAGTCGTGTTGTCCCGTCCTGTGAGGACCAACTGGCTTGGTATCTGTCGCGGCACCCAAATGTGACGTTCTAACCTTTTGGTGATTCGGATGGGAATCTGGTTAGATTCGATATCAGCCTCGTCGTTCCCAACTCACTTCCAACGTCTGGTTACCAAAGTAACTGCGTTGATCTCCAGTCCGCCTACCCACGTTGTGAATTGATCTTAGGCAGACGAAATCAATCAGTAGTTGGGGCCGTAATGCAAATCGAGTTCAACGTGGGTGACACCGCACAAATATGCATAATAGAAAATAAAATGATAACTCAAAAGTTCAAGGTATCAAAGGAAAAAAGGATAACAAAACTTTATGTCTAGTTGCTGGGTACATTGGACTGCGTCTATCTCCCGACCCTCTATATGCTTTGTGACACGTTGTTCTTTGGTAAGGGAGTTTTAACACTTTAAGTTGTCTGTTCTTCAAGAAATTGGTTCTTGGTGTGTCTTCAGGTGAAAGTCGAAAAAACTTATTTTGGTGGTCTGGATCTAAGTCGCTCTTCAAAATAATTGTTCTTAGATTGAAGATGAGTTCGGAAGCTGCGCGAATCTTAGTCAGCTGCGAGGCCTGCTTCAACTGAGCACACTCCTCAACTGAACTCAACTCAACTCTACTGATCTCAACTCAACTCTAATGAACTGATTTTTGCTCGCTGCGACTTTGCTTACATGGACGCCGATCAAAATCGGGGTGGGTTTGTCGGCGTCGGAAGTTCCTCGATAATTCTAAATACATATCCACTTCTTTTTGTTTTGGTTAGGAATTTTCCACTTCTTTCCATTTTTGGGAGTCTTCTCTTACTCCCACCTTCTCACCATACTTCAGAGGGGCGTCAACTGTCCTCCCACTTCTTCGTAGCAATCCCTCATTCTCATCCTCTAAATGGCTTCCCTCCTTGCGTCACGTGATCACCACTCGGCCAATGATGTCCAGCCGGGAGTGTGCGATCTAGCTGGTTTCGTTTCAGGAAGAAAAAAAATATATACATATCTTGCTCAAAAAAAATCTTTTCTCTTCCTTTTCTTTCCTTAATCGCAGCTCTCACCCTCTCTGGCCGCCAACAGAACAATGCGACCAGTAGTGTCATAAACTCTATTCTTCATCTGGACCTCATCAGTCAGATTTTCGCTAATTATCAGAATGGGTAGTCAGCAAAATATCGTCCTCTCGAAAAAACAGCTCCATTATTCTAGTCATGCTTGGTGCCAATTTCTGATAACATAGTTTTGTTATCACAGCCGAACTCTAACACCCATGGATGTTTTGTCAAAAACGGTCAGCCGTTACATCGTGTGCGGCTTAGCAGACAGTTAATTTTTTCATATCTATCCAAAGCCCTGTATTTCACCTGTTCTTTGTCAATTATCAAAATAACATTTTCAATTGGAGTTTTCTTGGCTAGTCGGTCTGTGGTTTGCTAATTAGATGTTTTGCCCGCATTAAGCGGCTGTTATCTATCCCCGATAACACAAGTTCGTCGCCAGAACATAGTCGATTCCCTTATCCACTTAGAATTTTTCTGCCATTGTAATGACACTTTTCGCCATTTGCTACTTATCAAAATAACATTGTCAATTGACTCTGGTCGTGGGTGTTTTTTTTTTTATCATCCACTCTTTAGTCTAGCCTCTCTTTTCCTTTCTTCCCTTTCGCTTTTTCCGTTCTTTTCTTTTTGCCCTGGTAAATGGTGCCACATTAGATTAATTATTTATTATAAAAAATTTAAAACCTCTAAGCTTATAGTTAAAAATAATAATTCAGTTCCTAGAACAAAATTAATTAGGGCAAATATTATTTACGAATTTAAATGCCATTAAGGAATTGTATTCATGATCAATCAAAATTTGTAAATAATTATAAAGGCCACACTACAGCATGTTAGAGACGCAGACACACTCTACACATTTCTGACAATAGCTCAATTAGATCTCCTTTAAATATTTATGGAGACCTACCGGGCATTATTCGTATCATACTTGTTGACAACATTAAATTATAGCATCATCTACATGCAAAAAAAATGGCTAAAAAAAATGGAATCTTTATTAATTAAAAAAAGAACAAAATTTAAAAATATTAACTTTGAATATGAGCACAATATCTTGACGATATTTTAAAAAATGAAAACATCTTATAAAACATACATACAACAAACTATTTCTTATTTAACAGTTAAAATAATTAATCCTTGAAAATAGCTAACTTTATAGCCGAAAGTGCTCGGATAAAACGAACATTCGGACAGTTTTGTAAAGAATTTATCATCCGAAAAAAAAATATATATTACATCACATGAGAAATTATATAAAATAAATAAATAAAAGCACATTATCTGTCGTATTCAATGAAATGTGAAAAGAATTGCCGCCTAAATACTCCATATATATATATATATATATATATATATATATATATATTTTGACACAAGTTGAGCTATGTGATGTTCCCTACCAAACGAGTATGATTAATACACACACACACATATATATATATATATATATATATATATATATATATATAATAAAGACAGAGTGAGAAGCTGATATATATTTGGGTACCCATGTATGTGTTCTACATTCGTATCTATTTAACAATCTCAAACTTTTTTCTATATAGCTAGCAATTTATTTTGCTCAAACTTTCATGCTAACTTTGTACATATTTCCCTATTTCTTATGCATATCCATCTATCTATCTATCTATCTATCTATCTATCTATCTATCTATCTATCTGTATGTCTACCTCGATCTTTCCTTCATAACTATCTGTATCTATCTATCTATCTATCTATCTATCTATCTATCTATCTGTTTAGATCATTCTTTCAATACATCTATCTATCTATCATCTATCTATGCATGTCCAGGAAAATATATGGATTTCTTAAAAACGCGTCTCCATAGAATATTCTCTCTCAATCATTTTTCATCGTCTTGTTTCTGTTTATCACCCTCCATTTATAGATGTTTGTCTAAGACAGTGATATTTTCGTGATGGATATTAATCTCTCTTGAGACTGCGAAGATATAAGAAATAAATGGAAGCCTTTGGTAGTAAGAGAGACATACGTGTTTAAAATGGAGAGAAATCAATAGAAAAATCAAACAGACAGTAAAAGAAAGTGAGATCACAGCCTGGGGCTCTTTCTTATGGGCAAGCAACCCAGCGAATCATTGTTTGCCTTTCCGAGCGGATGATTAGAAACATTCTCCTTTCTCTTGAAGAGAATCTAAAATTCTTTATTATTTTTTCGTCCTTGGAGACTACTCTGTTATTTACTCACATCAATACCTTTCATTCCTTCACGGCACATATAGACACACAAAGAATACAAGACAGATTTATATGCGCCTATTTGACACAAGGCGAAATAGACGCACATTATCGACAAACAACTGTGCAAGTACATCAAACGTCATTTACACGTGATATGACAATTATTTTATGTAGATTGTATACAATTTTACACGGTTTTATAACACTTGGTATGAGAAAAATCTCAACTTTGTCAACATTGCATAATTTCAAGACAATCTATCTATCTATCTATCTATCTATCTACAAAATATGTCTATCTGCTAACTCACTCATGTCTTCTCTCTCCCCCCTTACGTCCTCACTTCGTTAATTTAGATATATTTAATTGACAATTCTAGAAAGAAATTCGGATTACCAACACACAAACAGAGAATGTCTCATATCGAGAATATTTCACATTGAACATAAAGAAAAATTAATTATTTTTAATAATATGTAGAAATCTCCACTTTTACCTGAAGACGGTCGCGAGACCAGAAACACGTGTCGTAAAATTATGTAAAACAAAGCATATTTTTTTCTAAATAAATCCACATTACAACCAAAACGTTAGCGGCACCTCTCTTCTCTTCTTTTAATATACATACTTTTCTCTCGTTGGAACCACGACAACATATTTCTTATATATATATATATATATATATATATATATATATATATATATATATATATATATATATATATATATATATATATATATATATATATACGAATATGTAGTCTTAGTAATCCCGAAAGCTGGACTGTGTTTAATTTCGCAGCTAGAGATTTAATTCCGGCAGTGAATACAGTTCACCGTCCGAGTCGAATAAACCGGATGTACTTGGCGTCAGCTGAAATAGTCTAAACCCATGAGATAACTTTAGATTTCTCTATTGTGTAATTTATATGCTCTGTATTAATAAGTACATTGAGCTCTTTTTGTGGATCTTTTAATTATTTTAATATTATTAGGATCCATTTGGATTATATACAGATTTTTCAGCTGTATATATATATATATATATATATATATATATATATATGTGTGTGTGTGTGTGTGTGTGTGTGTGTGTGGATGTGGGATGTGGGTGTTGGTGTGTGCGTGTATTAATTTAATAGGAATGGACATTCAGATTAATAATCCAATGTTCTTTAGTATTTATGCTTTTATTTTTAAAAAACAGTGTTCGATACAGTAGTAGACCTTAAATTATGATTATGTAATGTTTTCATCGCGACACAGAAATTACTGCTTCGAAAAACTGAACTCAAGTTCTAAAGTTTAATTTCAAAAGCAAACTTCAAATTTAGGGCGCAGCTTCAATTTTAAGCGATGTTTAGAATATATATATATATATATATATATATATATATATATATATATATATATATATATATATATATATACCGGCGTGTTCGAATCTCACCAGGGCCGATTTGTTGCAACTTTGGAAATGTTGGTTTGACCAAGACGTTGAGAGTGATATTGGTAGACGAAATTCCTCTGAAGTTGTCAATGGTTGGTTAGCATGATGTCACAAGTCATCGTGACTGAGGATTTGAGTGTACTGGCATTGTTCAAACTGCTTATCATATCACATTATGCGCCCTCTTCCAGAAAGTGGCACTAATTTATCCCTCCGCAAAGTTGTAAAACTAAACAGAGTACCTGTATTTCAATTGTTAATTTAAGCTTTGAGAAATTCTTAGAAATGTCTAACTGGCTTTCACCGTGTTTTTTTTATAACACTGCTGTACTCTACTTTGATCAATAAGGATGAATATTTACTTTCTACAGAATAATCGTGTTGAAATTGATCATAATGTAAAAAAGTATCTCCCTCATTAATTTATGTACATATAAATATAATTTTGTATATTTAGGAATCAAATCACCTTTGTCGCAAATAATGTTAAGAAAACAGACATTTTGTCTCGATTATGAATTTTTGCAAATTATGGATAAACCTTCTCAACGAGGACAAAATAGTTTGTTGCTTTCGAACATCTTCAGAAGGACTCGAAGGATATTGAAAATGGTTGACATCGCACTATTACTTGCAGTAGATAGCACAACTGTTAAGGATTTCCTTATATTTTCATACGGTCTGATGACGATCGTATGGAAAGAAATGATATATTTGATACCTTTCTACATCTTGTAACTGATAATTCCTTTGAGAATATATTACATTAATGTCATTTTATCACAGGTCCAAACGAAGACACAGACACAGACATACACACACTATATATATATATATATATATATATATATATATATATATATATATATATATATAAAGAGAGAGAGACAGAAAGAGACAGACAGACACATATATATTTCTACATACCTTTTAAAACCCATGAATGAATGGTATTACACATGCATATAATTATCCTATAGCATGATGATATAGAAAACGCACACTCGTAAATCTATGCATACATCCAAATATATATTGAAAGTGAGAGAGAGGTATGCGTATAGCAAATGCCAAATATTGGAAATAACGAATCAACCAGTGGAGTTTACATTCATTTGTTAGGTAAACTATTTTTATTTCTTAAGTATACTTTTTTTTCTAAAAGCCAATAATCGATTCTTTTTCCCTCTTATGTATGTATGTATGTGTAAAACAGTGTATCATGTGATCTTTACTTTTTGTTTGCTGTCAGTCTTGAGAAATTAAAAAATCCAATTTAAAAGTATATACTTCCCAAAATGAGAAAACGGATACTATTATTATTCTTACTATTATCACATGGGGTTTTTATAATTCTTTCACCCCAAGAAAGATACAAAAGTCACTAAGACCCAAGGTAATACTGAGTGTGAAATAATAAGTCAAAAGAGATCAAGGAGCAATAATGATAGAGAAGAGGAAGCAAAAAGACAGTACATAAAGACTAATCACAGCATTTAATTTTTTTAATATCAAATTTGGCAGAAATCATAAATTCGGAAGCGAGAAGTATGAGAGAAGAAACTGTTAGCATAGAACTTACGGTTGTACCTAGCAAATTCAACTTACCGCCAATGTAATACTTCGTTTAAATTATTATAGTTTCGGTACAATAACTAAGAGTTTATCAGAACATTTACCACGAAGGAATTTATAGAAAAGGCACAGGGAATCTACATTACGGCAGTCGGGAAAGTGAATGAATCCGAGGTGCAAGCACTGGACAAATAACTTTAAATATACAGCAGCAGCAGCAGATTATATGGGAAAGCAATATTCAAAGCATAGACTTATAAATATGTCAGATAGATTCTGGAAAGAATCATTGTCTAACACAAAACAGCGAAGCAACTTTCTTGGCAGCACGACTAACACTTGATTCAATATAGTCTTTCTGCTTACTGTCAGCAGAAAATGCATATCCAAAAAACGTAAAAAGTCATTCGCGCGTATGTTAGCATCGGTCTTGCTGATGTATTGTATATAAGGATCTTTCAGATGTTTAATAGAAAAAAGTTTTTGTTTTGGAGATGTTAAAATTAACAAGAAATTCAAGTTAACAGCAGGTTGTAGGTACTAATTTGATCTTATCAAAACTAACAGGGCTATTTGTACTTCAGAAAACCCTCACTGTTTCGTTCATATTTTTCCATAGTAATTAATTATATTTAAGCTAAACGAGCAAATATTTCAAGAGGAAAATCTTATGAAGAAGCATTCGATATTTATTTACTACAAAACCAGTGATATTTTTTGTTAAAATTTATAAAATACCTCTGTTTAATGAAGATAATCTTACAGAGACCATAGCAGTTAATGCTCTTTACAGCATTTATAGACTTGTTCCGCCTAACATTTTGTTATATGTAATGTAAAACGCCAAGTGCTGCATTATACCAGTTTTTCTTCTTTTAACATGCCACATCAAATTTTGTTGTGAATGTATTGAATGGCCGTAGCTGATGTGATTCCTGTTATTTGGTGCAGTTATTTTGATTCAGTAGCGCCAGACGTCAATGTTGGGAAAACTGATGACCCCTTCAAAGCAATTTTGACCATCGTTCCAAGAAAGTATAAAGCGGAATATTCATCTTTTTTACTGAAGTAGTTTATCATCAATGAGATCATTTACGACTTATGCTATTAAATAGATTACGCTAGATTTAATGTCTTAATTCTTTAGCAATCTTCTGTGTTGGGCGAAAATAGTTGTTTGTTCTCATTTATTAGTTCATCTTTATTCGTTCACATAAAATTAATTTTGTCGAATGAATCCCGGTTTTTGGTGGCTTTGATTTCCTTACTCACAAATCGTAAATCATAAAAAGTAAGAAGTAGCGTCTATGAGAGGAATCAATTTAAGTTCATATACTTTTTTGAAAAGGTACTGCTTTGTAAGCAGAATTGAGTGCTGTATAACTCACATCGTCGAAAAAGAACGTAATAAATCAGGTTTATATAGATGTTTTTGACAATCATTTTAGAGTGTTTCAAAGAATGAATTCTTATTCTAATGTTGACGAATACAGTTCATGGAAAATAATGTCCATTAGCCAATGTTAAGTGGAAAGTCCTGTTCCATATGTAATAAATGATATTTCACTGAAAGGGAACGTTTTAATTACAAAGTTGTTTGACATTCACTTATCTGTGCAAATGTCTTCCTCATTTATAGGCGTGGAAATGTGTATTTGAACCGTGCGTTGGTTTATTTAATTATCTCTGGGAGTTATTAACGATATTGTTTACAGGTTACTTTGAGTGGCTTACAAGGAAACTTTCCTATTATCTTATAAGATTTGGATTTTCTTTAAAACCATCAAATGTTTGACGGATGTAGAAATCGTGTGGTAACCATTTCTTAGGATTCATGAGGCTACATCATTCCCGGGAGGTTGCTTACAAATAACATTGGAGGAAGACAATGCCATGACTGCTTCCATATTTTTCGATTTTTGAAAATGGACGTAAAATGGTGACCGTTTAGTGAAAGAAAGAATAACTTCCCTGTGAATGCAATACTCCAGGGAATATCATTCTGTTTCAGCAATTATTAAATTCAGTAACCTAATATTCATTTCTTTTTATATGCAAATGGTTTCCTTTTTCTAATTCATGCCAATATAAGGATGAAAATAATCCTTCATGAAAATTATGTTCTCGGCTTTTAGCATTTTTGCACGGTTGCATAATCTCATCAGGCTGTTTAAATATTGAAGTTGCTGAGTTATATGTAAGAAGGCTCAAAGCGTGTATGAGCGGTTTTGGTCAATTACGCTTTTGTTTTTGTCATGATTACTTTTGGTTGCTTTAATTGGTCCCATATCTCTTAATGGGAATTCCCACTAGTTACATATTATTTATTTTTTAACAGTGGTTTGCAATTATGTTTTTACTAAAATCTGCTTGAATTTTTAAAACAAAATAATTACTATTCCCGAAAATGGCGAGAGTTACGTAGGAAATGCAAAACTTACAACGTCAAGAATCACCTAGAAGACGACATTCAAGACAACTTTCATTACGCGATTTGAGAACAAAGATTGAATCAAATCAAAACATTGAGCTGAAATACTGCAATTAATAAAAGCGTTCCGCACGTATCCGTAATAAACCTTCAGTAATTTATCCATTTTCGCTGCAGAACTGTTTTTTCGTGGTTTGGGTAAAATAATAAAGAGAAACGGTATTCAAAGATTTTTATCATAAATTTTGGATGAAAGAAAACATCAAAATGATATGAGCTTGTGAATAAAGGCATAACTGAAATCTGTAGCTATTTTTCATATTTTTCATATGGAAAATGCATCGTGTTCCGAAATAACAACTAAAATCTTCCGATGATAAACGAATGCAAATGCAAACGGATATTCACAATATGGCCAACGTTAGATGCCACGTCGTTTATGATCGCTATGTGGTGCTGTAGAATACTTTTTTTTTCTGACGGACTATCACGCTTATATTAATCTTGAGATATATTCATCTACGAGAAATATAAAATATATCTTCTGATAGACCTGCCTGAGGCTGAAATACTGACGATATTCAATTGCAAACAACACATTACACAGAACATCTCTTGAGCGAATTACGTTGTCATTTCCCATGCATTCTAGTCTACATGAGTGTCAATAATAATAGTAATATTAGCTGTTTTCCCAATAGGAGGAAATAATAACATCGGCAGTATTGTATTGAAGTATAACCATTTCTTAATTGGAATAAGCGTTATATGCTGTGGCAAGTAGATCTAGGATTAGAAGGTAAATTAAATGTTGGTGCTCTATGCAGATATAAAAAATATTATTTTTTCCAGAGAATGAATAGATATGACTTGTCTAAAGTCTCTTCCATGTACTGAAGATGAGGGAGATATGCTGACGACATTATTACTCATAGTTGGGATAAAAATAATCATAACACAAAATCAAGATCAGCCTGATAAAAAAAAAAAAATTCCGTTATTTAATTTTTCTTCGAATTTTTCCAATAAAACATGACCCAATGCACATGATAGTACTTCGTGTGTCCATTCCACTTTCCTTGCAGATTGATCACAGATTTTCGATTGGATTTAAATCAGGAGAGTTTTCGTGCCAATCGATACAACTTTGATTTGCTCACTGGTAAGGATTGCCAGTGTGCTCGTTGACGTTACAAATTTTCTTACGCTTCCTTGGAGTAACGTCCATCGCAGACAATTTCCATAGGACAACTAATTGACAGTCGAGACAATAGTGTCTCTTCACTATTAAAATCTGATGTAACCATGGATGACGCAATATTTTCCAAAGCCAAACAATTTCCTCATATACCCCTAAATAAATTCATATTGCTGCACACCGTTGCATATGAATTAATATGAGGGAAGAATAGAAATCGATTACACCCTTTCACTCTAGTGGGTCTAAAACTGACCATATAATGAAAGAAAGGAAACTAAAGCTGTTATTTCAATTAAATTGCACAAGGGTGTAGCATGATTTCCTAAATACAACTCAAGATAATAGAAACTATTATCTGTATTTGGAATGAATGCATTGATGGCCAAATCAGGAAGCGGAATTAGTAAATACTAAACACATAGAATTCCCCGGTGTATGGAATAGTTATAACACACTTACTCGAGGAGAAAAATAAATTAAACATAGAATATCCTTTTAAAGAAACAATTAATTTCATGCAAAACCCCCACCAATAAAATGAAAAATCAAATCATGTTGTAAACGGCTTCATCAGATCGAGACATTCATACGTTTATAGGTGAAATCATCAAATCTGCTTAGAACTAAACTGTCAGTTGTATACAACAGCGTTCTCCGATCAATGGGTAAAATGATTTTATGTTAATGAAGCCTGTTGGTCATGCCGAAGATCATCCCTCTTCAAAAATTCTGGACGCCTGCTACAGAATTACAGACAAGTTCTCTTCCAAATAACAGAAACCCTACCAACTGAGGACATTAAACAGCAACTAAAACTATAATAGATAGCGCAGATAACTCGAAGGGAAAATAATAATATGATCATCGTTGACGTTCCACAGTACCTTCAACAAAAATATCTGGAAGTAAACCTCTATCAATACTGGAAAGATTTAACAGCTACTGGACATGCGAGACCTATTTTCCTGACAAAAAAAAGTTTTCAGATAAATAGATATATAGACTTGAAACGACAGTAGTACCTGATACTAAGTCTATTAATGTGAAATGTTCCCTCATAAAGAAATGTCTAGTAGTACAGTTACCATTAAAATTGAAAGAAATGGCAGTGTTTATATACATACAGCCAGCGATACTGATAAAATATCTATGAAAATAAGATTGGTATATCGTTCTGCGACGTTAGTAGACATTTTAGAGACGTTTTATTGTAGAGACCACACAACACTCCGACAGCATTATCTTGTAGCCTTAGAAATGCATTGTCTCATAATGTTAAATTAACAGAAAATGCATAAGTACCAGGAAGATATCAGAACGAGCATTATTATTATAAAATAGATATTTTCAATTTTATATGCAGAATTATTATTATTATTATTATTATTATTATTGTTAATATTATTTATTTATTTGTTTGTTTATTTATTTCCTTTGATTTCCTGATATGTACACATTTCTTTCCGAGTCTCGCCCAGGTACCTAAGGTTAGAAATGGCATCATAACATATTCCACTGAAAAAAAAAAAAGAACCACAAAAATATTTTACATAGATAAAGCCCTTCGTAAGGTGTGGGCTGTACTCGTAAGAATATTTTTTTTGTATTTCTTTAAGGCATGGGCTTCCAGGAATCCCTTCAATTAGTCTACTGGAATATTTCCCAACCATTCAGATGGCTCCGACTGCAACGGGGATTGTTGATGCTCCCATGTGCCAATTTTTGTGATTTCGATTTCAAGGCCCTTATTATTATTATTATTATTATTATTATTATTATTATTATTATTATTATTATTATATTCTACATATATTGTAAAATGAAGAAAAGATATTCTGATCATATAGTTGGCTAGTGTGGAATTTTTACATACACCACGAGTAAACGTTACTTTAATGATGTGACAGATTTATGTAATGAAAATATTAATAATACTGTATCTTCGCCACAACATCACTAATCCCCCAACAAAAATACAACATATTTTCAATGTTTTGAGAACTGTCCATTTTAGATGGGGATGCCTCCAACTGCTAATAACATTCGGGCTATCATTACATCCACACCTAGTGCCAACATCCGCCTAAACATTGATCTAGAGTGTGGCAATTAAAAAATCATTAAAATCAGAAATAATTTTTTTAGCTATCATGATTCATTGCAAAACTGAACACTCAACGTAGATGTTCGAAATGTTTGCCTGAATGCTTAACACAAAGTTGTAAGGGTGATAACTACGAGGAAGTATCTTTGCGGATATTGTCAAGAACATTGTCATTTCATGCTTCAAATATGTTCCACTTCAATAAGTCAGTATCGGAGATGACAAGCGACACCCTTTTTCAAGGGAATTAGTATTATACGCCAGATAAAAATAATAGATAGAATTCAAATCTGAGGTATTAGAGGGACGCTGAAATGGACCAATTAGAGCGGCTGTATTTTCTCGACGCTTTTTTACTGGACACCCAGTAATTTAGTATAATGAATTATTAGGCATTTTGTATTTAGATACATATTTTAAATTGAATATATCAAGAGAATATACAGAATATATGTGAGATAAGTTTCTATTTTCGAAAACGTATGTCACATATATCTAAAGAAACTCAGCGCGAAATAAATACCACTTTGCTTACAACCATTAAGCTCAATGTTTTAATGTTATGGAACATATTAGTTTCTAGTAAGAAACACTTGCCAATTACATTTCAAATGTATGAAAGAGTAAACACCAAGAAAGTGAAAGTGAAACCACCAATGTAATCAGTCATATAAATAGATGAAAACCATCGAACTTCAACTTCACAAACCCATGCACCAATCCGTTCTATTAATCATGAAAAACTTAATTCTGCTGAAGAACGAATTATGTTTATATCCAGGATGCATACATTCGCCGTAGACTATTAAACATTTCTATAATTTAAAACGCGCTCCATCTTATAACAGACACCAGAATAAAGGAAAAATACAAATGGTAAGCCATATTGGAATAGAGGAATATATATTAAAGAAGCTAAACGATATATTAAAAATAAGTAATTTCCGTTAGAAACATTACCGAATTTATACTCAATATAAATCCTTCTATATAGCAGTGAAAAATGGACAATTTTCTCACAGACGAAGCGAAATTCTGAAGCAAGATTAATAATAATAATAATAATAATAATAATAATAATAATAATAATAATATATGGAGGTAATATAATCTCAACAAGGAACATTTAAGGAAAATAGAATCAAAGTGTACGCTTTTATTTACAATCAAAAAGTGATATTTAGAGGTGGATCCAGCATTTTCAGTTAGAGGGGCCATATTCCTCAGTAAAAATCTCAATTTGAAATTTTAAATTCTGTCATCATATATATTATCTTAGAGAAATGAGAGAGTGTTTCTTATGTGTCTATATATATATATATATATATATATATATATATATATATATATATATATATATATATATATATATATATATATATATAATTACATGGACTAAGTCAGACAATTTTTTTTAATGGATTTTCTTTTCATACGTCATTTTTATAGATAAAATTATTTAAGTAGATTCTCATTTTATAACAAACTGCAAAAATTATAATTTCCGGACTGGATTTCCGAGAAATTTCGTAAGAAATACGTGTCCTCCGAAAGGAATCGAACTTTATTTTACACGGAACCGTCAATTAACCTGACGTAATATACCATTTTCACCACTTTGGTTCGATTTCTTTCGGAGGACACATATTTTCTACGAAATATCTTGGACACTCTGACCGGTAAATGCAATTAATACTTTTTATTATGAAGGAAACATTTACTGAAAAAGTTGTATCTTTAAAAATAGCGTATGAACAGAATATATATATATATATATATATATATATATATATATATATATATATATATATATAACAGATTCGATGAGAACGAAAGTAATATGTAAATTCCAACGTTCACAGCATTAATCCAAAAGAGGGCTCAATACCGATAGTAGAGCGATAAATACTTATTTATTATAATTTTATCATATAGATAAACCATTTTACTCACTACAAAAGACGCAGCTTGGTTTCAGTGCATTTCAACTGCACTTCGATTGGTTAGAATCGTGAATCGAAGTGCAGTTGAAATGCACTGAAACCAAGTTGCATCTTTTGTAGTGAGTAAAATGTTTTTTCTATATGATAAAATGATAATAAATAAATGATATATATATATATATATATATATATATATATATTGATTTTTCGTTTTATTTTATTTATTTGATGTTTGAAAGTGTAAATTCAGACATTTAGAAACAATACATGATTATATAGCCTTTTTGAAAGAAGATTTAGTAATGTCACGTTGTCCTTAATTCAATGTCTAAATGAAAGCCTTTTAGAATATGCAAAAGAAAAAGTGAGTTAAATCTATCTTGACTCATTATAGCTTGCACTATCTATTTTGCAACATAAAATATTTCTGCATAAATGTTAGGCATGTGTGCATCCTGAACCCACACCTGAATCCGCACCCTTAAGGAAACAGATATTAGAGTAACGGGCACTGTAATCACGTATTTTCGATACGAGTTGTGTTTTTTGTTTGTTTGGTTTTTTAAAAAAAAAAAAAAAAAATGGTGAGCATCCCTAGGACGGGAAATGTCAGCAACAGAGAAATTTCTAGAGAAATATAAATTAAAGGTTCACAAACAATTAGAATCAGTTTGAAATCTCTTGGACACGTGATGATAAAATAAAGATTGGCGAAATTGACACTCAAAGGACATATCGAAGGCAACAGGTACAGAGGAATCCCTTGAGTTATCTAGTTAAAAAGCTAATGTTACTAGTTTACAGAATATACACCCTTGCGCAGATTAATTGAAGCAAAACGAATAATCCGGTTATTATTTTGTTGTACTTTTCCAATGCAACATAACCCAGTGCAGATGTTAGTACTTCGTATGTCTATCCAACCAAGTCTTTCCTTGAAAATTGTCCACAGATTCACGATTGGATTTAAATCAGGAGAGTTTCCATGCTAATCTCTATTACTTTGATTTGCTCACTGCTAATGCATTGCCAGTGTTTCCGTGGAGCGTTACCATTTCCGTAGGCTTCCTTGGAGTAACGTCCATCGGAGACAATGGCCGTAGAACAATTAATCGCCAATCGAGACAACAGTGTCTTTGCGTGATAAAATTCTGATGCAATCACGGATGACACAATATTTTTCAAGGCCAAACAAATTTCATTATACATCCCGAAAAAAGATTCATATTACCGCACACCATTGAAAATGATTTAATCTGAGGCAAAAATAGAAATCGATTACACCCTGTCAATTCAGTAGGTCTAAAACTGAGCGTATGGTGAAAGAAAGGAAAGCTGAAGTGGCTGTTTCAATTAATTTGCACAACGGTGTTGGCCAAGCGTGTTAATTAGGAGATAATATAATTTAGAGCTATAAAAGTGACAAAGTTGTGGTGAACCATGAAATTCAATGTTATGAGGAGTTACAGCACAAAACAAAAAAGAAAAGAAGATATCTGAAACCTTCATCTTCAGACTCCTGTGTATGACGATAAACTAAACCCGACAGATCGGTTGATTGCGGGTTTTAATAAGCGATGATCTAACTCTTGATTACTTTTGTCCGCAGGTCCATCGGATGCGAAAGGGTAGAACCTATCAGGATCTCAGCTATTGGCAAAAAGCGAAACCCCAAACAAAACCAAAGTATTATGAAGGTATAAAAATACACTTTATAGTACATTTCCTAACAGTACCAATTAATAACAAAATTATGATCAATATATCTTTGAAGGCAAATTACCAACAATAATTTTTATATATAGTTAAATCCATGCGTTTGCGTTCAAAGAAATTTAGCTGATGTCATGGAATTTTGCCCAAAATATTAAGATTTTTAATTTAAATGACCCACAGAGATGTTGGTATGCCATTAAAAAAATCAAGTAAACGACTAAACAACAAGAGGAAATAAATCTTTTATGATATTAATCCAGATAATATACTATATTTTCTTGAAGAAATTAATCTGTATTGCAAAATATACCTTGAACAAAACTACAACATAAAACACACATATCAACGCTTTTATTAATTATGCCCACAAAAATATGTATAGGCACAAAAGCAGAGTATCATCTAACCTGTATTCAGTTGTGAAAACAGAAAAGCGTATTTTTATTACTTCAAAGAACACAAAAATATATATTTTGGAAATAAATTACCCGTTAGGAGTTTATATGGCGTTAAACAAACAAATCAAAAACTAATTCATTTTCATAATGGGAACTCATACTGGGAATTTTTGCAACTATTTGGTCAAGTTACACTCACTTAAATCCACTCAGTTAAATATACGCACGAAACAGATCCAGATATGCTATGACAGAATGCGTTGAGAGATTTCAAATATGAAAATCTCTCATGCCGCAAAATAAATTAAAATCTGTAAAGTAATCGGTTTCTGGAAATTATTCATTTTAATCCTTTCATCTCAGGCAAGGCAATAAAGCAAATGTGACGCAATGAGTTAATGAGTAAGAAGGAATTTGAGTCAGGTGAACATCAGTGAGAGAGAACAAAAATAGCAGGAATTAAGAAAACAGAATGTCATAGCTTCTATATTTTTCAAGATGAAAGGTGCCTGGAAAGAAGGAAATCGGAAAAGAATTCTACTAGTGATGAATAATAGAGAAATATCGATTAGCATAGAACTACGATTATATTTAGCCGTTTCAATTATAAAATGATGAGACCTTATTGACAATCTAGTAGTACACTTAAATGTTATAACGCCTCCGTACCAAAGACGAAAGTACATCATAAAAATTGATATGAATATTTATTGTAACGGCACATGGAAGCTACGTTAGGTTGGTTTGAGAGGAAGTCGAACAGCCAGGCCACAACCATTAACATTTCATATTCTTCTTTGGATTTTATCAAGAATATATAAATATATAGCAAGAGAAGAAGACCACATATAGCACCAATATTCATAGACAGACGAATGGTAGACTTCTAAATATGGAAGGTAAACTCTGGTGAGAAAAGTATTTTAGCAAGAAACATTAAATCAAAAAATTACGTAGCAGAAGCACTTCACCAATTATCACAGCAATATCCAATGTATGGACAAATGATAGATATATAAATGTTAGCTACGTATGCAATCGCTGTTGACAAAGTCGTTAAATTAAAATATTAGCTTCAACTGGTTTGCGTTTAGAATCTACGAGTAATTTTCAATCATTTTTGGATGACCATTTCTCTCGTCTTCGAAGCCACAATCACGAAGAATTTGTACAGGTTGTTTTGTCATTGCCGCCACATTACTGTCATTCGAGACAGAAAATTTGCCACCTTATTCAGATTAATTACAACATTTATAAAAAAGAAAATCTGTAAATTAAAACTATATTCGATTTTTGATTTAACCTGATTATTGATAAATCAAAGTTTAGCTCTAGGGTCGATGGAAAAATATTCGCAAGTTATAATCAACGGCCGTCCTGAATATGACGATGGACAACATCCAACAGAACGGCTTCTGCTCGGGAAGTTTTGATGAGCGTTGAACCCCTTTTTAATTGAGGCTTGTTCTCCGTTCCACTTGAGCCATGGTGGTAGCGTTTGTTAGGGTCCGAGCTATGGGTAAATAGGTAATCCCCGAACTGGTGTTAAAACGCTATAAACGTATCAGAATTGATTCTTATATTTAAATGTACAGGAATAAATTATTAATCGCAATAAATATTTGAAAAGAAAAATTCCCAGCAATAAATACATATACTATTCATACGAATCTATCATTAAAAACCTGCCCTCATTAAATAACCCTATGAGGTGTTGATAGCTGTAAAAAAAGCAAAATGAAAGAGCTACACACATAACAATCGTAAACAACACATTTGGGGAACACGGAAGATGGTGGGATTTTAGTCGTGATATCTGTTCAGTTCTAGTCTACAGCACACAATGAATCTACCAAGTACTATGAAAGCTACTTAGTACAGCACACCTACTATTTCAACTTAGAAATTTATCTGCAACATTACAAAATGTCTTTACTTCTGTTGACATGCTTCTCTATAATGAAACGTCTAATATTATCACCATTACAATTAAGAGGTATGTGCAATAGAATGCATGTGAACCAACAACTCAAGAGAATTACTTTATACCGCGTCGTTCTCAATTGAATAATATTAGAGACCTCCTTCAAATGGATATTTTGTATTGTATGCTAATTACATGTACTTTGTATAGAATATCGTAAACTTTTTCCTGTTTCTTTGACTAACTTTTATTATTTAATTTTGATTTTCAGTTGATGGTTCATATATAACATTAAATCGTTTCCGAATAAAATCTTAAAATGACTGAAAAATATTTAAAGGTACATTTATAATGAATCATCAGTCTAATAGTAAAGTAATTCAGTTCGACTTCTACGAGCCCTGCTTATAATGTAAAACACTTAAAGCCAGACTATTGGAATAAACAGCGGTAATATAAGATAACGAAAACGTACAATCAAACAGACTTTACTGTTTTAAAGATCAATCGCACGAGAGTTCAAAAAAGTGACCTTGCTTGAAAACACATCATGTAATGCAACCAAACCGTTTTGTCGAGCGACAAAACTAGAAAGCCATGAGAAGAATTCCCTAACAGGGTATTATCAATTATTGATTAAATAAATCACAATAGATGGGACCAATCAGTAGAAAGGTCGGTGCGGATTGGTGCCACTGTGTCTGAAAGTTGGAAAAGAACTGCGATTAGTAACTTTGGGTCTTTCAGATTGAAGTGAAAAGATTGCACTAAAAGCTTGTTGTTGTGGAGTAGAAGCAAAGTACACTTTCACTTGTTAACTTACTTAGATTTTATTGTATTTTCTTACGAACTCTCTTAAAAACAGGAATTACTCATTTTTCTGATGTAACTTTCTGATTTATTTGTCTCGTTTGTCTGCCTCTCACTATCTCAGAGTACGTATCTCTCTCTCTCTCTCTCTCTCTGGTACTCTCTTCATATATATATATATATATATATATATATATATATATATGTATGTATATATATATATATATATATATATATATATATATATATATATATATATATATATGTATGTATATATATATATATATATATATATATATATATATATATATATATATATATATATATATATAAGAGAAAAAACAGATTTAGAATCCACAGTTCTCAGGCATTTACTTTTTTTTTTAAAAAGTGCTAAAAACAAACGTAGAGCATAATATTTCATTTGAATTGTTAAATGAGACATACACATAATATTTCACAATCAGATTCCCACCCACGCCATCTTTAATAAGAAAACATATAGTTTTCTATTTTCAAATGTAAATCATTTCATTAAAAATTTACCGAACATTGACTGATGATGATATAAAAATTGTAAGTCACGAAACAGAACTTTCTGTGTCGCAATGTAAAATATTTTAATGAAAATGTCATTACAATACACACACACACACACACACACACACACATATATATATATACATATATATATATATATATATATATACACACACACATATATATATATATATATATATATATATATATATATATATATATATATGTATATGTATGTATGTATTGATTTTTATAGCTGTTTGAAAAGGCAATACTTAAACGGTAAAAATCCCCGCCTAAATATCTTACTATCGAACATGCTTCCCACTAATGAACGCAAACTATATTCACCTCGAAATTCAACTTTCAAGTCGAATTTCGGTTATCATCAATAAACGGAAAGTTATCACAAAACATGAAACTCAATTACATAAAGACTTTCGTAGAGATTTCACGAATTCACGATCAAAAACCTTAAACTTTTGTATTGGAACACATGAACAAAATAGTGTTTATATAATTAATGGGTCATTAATACGAAATTAATTGAAATCACCGGAACTGCACATTAATATGCACACGTGTTTGAATAGACATAGTTGTTTTTAAAACAGTAATATTAATAACAATCAGTCTAAATGTCCAATGCATTACTTGTGTATATATATTGAGAAGGGACTCGTTATCCGGAATAACTTTCATTTATGGATTAAATATTTTCGCGGAAACGTATAACTGGGTATCAGCGACGTCAGTAAATCTTTGTTATTTTAAGACATTTTTCAAATTTGGGAAACAGTTAAAAACACAGTAGTAAATCTGGAGAGATAGATAGAAGGACATTTTTTAATATGAATTTCTTAAACTGAAACACAAGCCTTATTAGATTGACCCATAAATTACTTTCACTTTATCAACTCTATTCTTAAAAATGGTTTTAACTACGCAATCCTAGACAATTATTCTCGCCAGAATCTTTCTGATATATTTATAGGTCTATTATTCGTTTTTGGTTTGAATGTTGTTGCCATATCTGGTCTGGTGCACCTGCTATATATTATTGTTATAATCGAGAAGATAATCTACAATGCTGTTGCTTCAGACTTGGCACTTCATCTCCAATCCTTGTTCCATCCTCTTACCGTAGCTTCCTTCTACCTGTTATAAATACTTTTATCGTAATTTGTATGATGAAATTTTCGCTATGGTAACAATACTTTTTGAATTTAACAACAGTGCTAGATTGGCGGTAATGTCGCATTATTTTCAGTGGAAATACCTGGATGTAACGGTAAAATCAATTATAACAGTTTCTTTTCTTGCATTTCTCGCTTCTAAAATTCTTTTCTGTATTTTTGTACCCCAGTCAACTTTGATCTTCAAAAATTTAAACACAATGTCCATCGTTAACTTATGTTTTCTTAATTCATGTTATTTTATTGTCCTCTTTAATAGTAATTTCTCTTATATTCTCTGACACTTACTAACCCCTTGCTTCCTAGTGGCTTTATTCTCTTGCTTGTGTTGTAATAATTAAAAACATATATTACGTTTTATTCATTTAGATAGTCGCTATCACTTTCAATTATTCGTTGCCACTCATCAAGCTCCACTTTTATGAATTTCAAGCAAATTTCTCTCCTATTTTAATATAAAAAACACCGAAATCTTCACTCTGTTTCTTTTCTACTTTTTTATCCACATCAAAATCATTTGTATCGATTGTAAAATGTAATAATAGGTTGTTGCAAAATCAGTTCAATAGGCGGGTGAGGTAGAACAGACCAACATATTATTCACAGTTTCGTTCTCGCCGTATGTCCAAGTGTTAGGAGTAGAGAGATTTTTCTTCACGGGTGCAGGCTATTTGTATCACATTTATGGACACGTTGCATCTACTGGAAATATAAATATGCTTTTATTGAGTTAATGTGTTTTAAGATCTTTAAAGGAATAATCCCCGGGGTGATCCTTTTGCATATTCATTAGAAGAAAATCAAAAAATCGATTTCGTTTTGCATTGAATATTGTTAAAAGTAAACAGATTTTTGTCAAGTGTTATTGTATATTTTGGGAACAATTAGTTATTATCATGTATTTGCCATTATTATTGTTCTGTAATGATCTAATACTAATGGAAGTTTAATCCTTTCTAAAAACCTATGCCAAACTCTTTCATTTTTATTAGTTGGACGTTTAATTTTTATCAGATCATAAAATGGCTGAAAATTTTTGCAATCTGTGTCACGTTTTTTGTCTTTTGTCTGCCCAATTTTGCATCATAATGCACATTTAAACAGAAACCAATAACTCTCAATTTCCTCATCACATATTTATCAGAAGCCATTTTAACCGGTGGATCTCTTAGTAATTTTCATGCATACCGTGATGTGGTACCGCTGATCATAGATGTGCAGATAGTGTAATTGATAGCGAGTAGGTATGATAAATCGAAAAGCCGTGTTCGAATACACTTGGATTCGTTAAATTAACTTACTGCAGTAAAACTTGGGAAATATGTGTTACATAGTAGAACTTTTATATGGAAAAAAAACATTGTTATTAAGAAAAAGTATTAATGCAATGTTCACTTGAAAAAGACAAAGGATTATTCTAAAAATAAATAATAGATTTCGGCTTTACGTATCGCTCAAAAAGTTCATAAGCCATGAAAAATGAATCAATCTATAATCCTCAGCTCCAGTTTCTTAACATTTATTTTCCACCAGTAGTATAACATGAACAAAGACAACTTATTTTCTTCCTCCTCAATGAATAACACATCCAGTTTTGTATGGCAAGAAAGCTAAATTTTGGGATATGTCCGGACGTGCTCGAATGCAAATGTGTAGCTGTGTCATTGCTCTATCGATTCTATGGGGGTGGAATTTCTTGGAACCTTAAATATACACAAGCAGAAGATCTATAGAAAAACACATATAAACATATTTTTTTCTTAAAATTCCCAAAATCTCTCGTTTGTGCGAATGTGTAGTCGCATCAACGTAAAAAAAAATCCGATGAAGTCCTCAAGGACGAAACGCGTCACATGAAATCTTTTTCCAATTTGCCATCCATCTTTTATGTATGTATTAATATTTCACACACGTTAAATTTGCGTAGAGGCTTTTACAATATGTAACCATTCTTGTGTTATAGTCTAGGACAAAACTGATGAAGAGGAAAAGAAAAAATGAATACCGATGAATTTGGTACATTGAGGAAAATATTCTTTCAAAAGTGATGAAACTACCTGCGTCTCACATTTACTGCGCATGTGCAGACGTGGCTACGTCAACAAAGACCAGTCCGATGAAATCGTAACGGATGAAACACTTCCTAAAGAAATATTTCCAGTTTCCACATTTTTCTAAACACTGTTTGTTGATATATAAAATTATACCAAATTATATATCGATATACAATACATGCATACATACATACATACATATATATATATATATATATATATATATATATATATATATATATATATGCAAGACTCTCCTAGCGATTAAGTTCTCAGAGTGACTGGTGTGTTTATGAAAAAAAAAATACGCAAAAATTCGTGTTTCTCTCTACCGTGCGTCGATGTGTCTAGGGTTGAGAATCTGCGACTGACTCGGATTTCAGCCTGAAAGCGATCGGATGTCTAGCCACACTGATGAGCTGTGATATATGACGATATTAGCTATCGATGAAATAATTTAATCGGTCGCTATCTATGGGGAGTAACTAATTTGTAAATATTCAATATTACTGCTGATAATGCAATACTCCTAGAGATTTAGTTCTCTGAGTGACAGATGTGTTTATGAAAAATAAATACTTTTTATGCCGAGATCAGAATCTCTGACTGATATCAGGCGATCGGATGTCTAGCCACACTGAGGAGCTGTGATACAGCGAAACAGTCTGTCTGTGGATAACAATATATATATATATATATATATATATATATAATATAATATAATATAATATAATAATTTTTTGTTTAAAAATATGATTCTTTCGCAACATAAGAGTTCACATGTTTCAAAAACGAGAGCCGAAACCATCCAAATAATTATTAAAATTAAGTTGAATTGAGGTGTTTAGTCCCGTTTCATCTTCAAGCGAAATTTTAGGAATAAGCTATCTCTTGGTTTACGTGTGTTTTTAGGCATGGTCCGTTATAACATTCGTTATTGTGGGAGTGGCTAGGCTAGTTTTCTTCGTTAAGTGGTCAGAAAGTTTATTCTTATGCATAGATTCATCATCTTCTGAGAGGTCTTGCTAAAGTTGGGTAGGGCATCTATTTCAAGGCTAATGTTGGCGGTCATCCTCAAGTTAGTTCCCAGTGAGGGACATTTTTATGGCGCGCCTACAAGTCGGGAGGATTGTGTTTTATTATTGTCTATCTGATTATCGGTTTATTTGTTTATTTATTTGTTTATTTATTTGTTTATTCAAGTGGGTGTTTTATATACAAACCGTATTGCACTGAATTTCAATTTGTTTTTTGACGACTACAGAAAGGGTTTTTCCTATTTAATGTTTTGGCTAACATTTATTAAACTATGGGATTTTTTTATGCTAATTATTTAATGGGAAATTTGTCATTATTTAGGAACTTAATGATGTGTAGTTTTTCGTATAGGCATAAAGCGCATGGGTCATCCCAGGTTTTACAAGTTCTTGTTCTATTTACTATTTTCCATTTTACTTTTGATGTTTTATTCATTTCTTTTTGATGCCAGAAATATTGGGATACAAACGTCTGATTTCTATTTTGAATATTGTTGAAGGAACTCTTGTGTTGCCTCCATCTAATTTTAAAATTATTCTTCGTTGAGCCTATGTATATTCTATCAGTGTTAGGACTCTCAATGGATGAGATAGTGCATTGGTATACCACGGATTTTGTGACGCATTTATTTTCCAATGGGCAGTCTTTAGGGTTTCTACAATCACATTATTTTTCGTTATTTTTATCCAATTTTAGTTTATGAGTTTCATTACTGTTTTGGCATGCATGTTTTTCTAGGACTTTCTTATTATGTCTTTCTATGATTCTTTCTAGATTTTCAGTGCAGCTGTAACTCAATTTTAAGGTGTTTTTGTTAAAGATCACGCTAAGTTTGCTATTAATGGGAAAGTGCTTTTGAATTAAAGCTAGGAACTTATGGCTTAGTTTGGTACTGACCATTTGGTTGTACAGAGGGGTATACCAGATGATCTTTCTTTTCCTGTTTTTCTTATTTTTGGTACTCTCGTTTCTGTAGGTTATGTCAGCGTTTTTGTATTCGCTATTTTCAGGGCTGTGTTATAAAAGCTACTATCTTGGTATATTTCGGGTACAGCATGGTTTCTCCTAATAATTTACCCTATCCTTAAAGTAATAAATGGATAATTTATTCTAAAATGCTTTGTCTTTAAATCCCCTTAAATCCATTCTTTCTTAAATCCATTCTTTCTTAAATTCATTCGTTCTTTATATGAATTGTCTAAATACGATTGGTTGTTAATATTATCAATACATATTGTTTGTTAGTATAATTAGATATTCCCTAGGGGGCGGATCTAAATTCATTTATATATAGTTAAATGTTTTGGACATAAATAAACTCCCTTGCCACCAACTCGGTGTTTTATCTAGTCATTTCGGGTAGGTTCATTATATTTCATCGAATGCTATCTAAATTAAAATATAAGTGATGAAGGAGATCGGGGCAATGTTATGCTGGCTGAAGACTATAGGCGCAGTCAATAGGCGTAGTTCATGTACCTCCACATCAGTCTGTATTTATGGCTGACACCAGCCAATCATATTACTGTCAGGGAGAACCCAGGTGTATGCATATTCATTACATCAATATATATATATATATATATATATATATATATATATATATATATATATATATATATATATAATATATATATATATATATATATATATATATATATATATATTCAGCAGAAATATATATACATGTTTGCAAACTGGGAAGCGTTGTATCTAAAATTGCGTTAAATCCTGAAACTAACAGTTGCACTGTAGCGCCAATACAAATGTACAAAATGTTCGTATATATAAGCTTTATCTCCTATACTGAGTACACTTCCTTTTTCTAATCGCACGGACAGCCCCAAACTTGGCTAAAACATTAAGGATATGACGGGAATAAAAACATTGTAAATTAAGCAAAAACAAACGTTTCGTTCATTGGCAAAGTACGGCTGAAATCCGAACGCTGGTAGGCTTTTGTGTCTTACAGAAATCCGGCAGGCTCCAAGATGATTGCTGCAATTACGTAACATTTGATCCAGCCGACCCGAAACTGGCCCCGCACGTTGCACACTAGTCTGTCTTATCATAGTCTGTCTTGCCAAGATTCGTTTTATCTCTAACAACGAACAGCGACTATCGATTTGCATTTTATCGCATCTCTTCTTTGTTTTCACTTTGTGACATTGGAGTGGCCATTAATTCTCTTATGGCTACACATTGCTATCAAGTATCGGAAAAATTCAAGACAATCCTAATTTGCAAATTTCTCTCGTATCTACTTATTTTTATCTTTTTTAATTTTTTTTTTTTTTTAGTGTTTCTTTCTTTTTCATCTGGACTGCGTTCTGCGGTTTAAGTTTTGTTTTGTTATATTTTATTTGAAAAACATTATTTCAGTTTTCTTTTAATGTTATTGTATTTTTCGGCGCCGATTTTTCCTGTTTTTTTAGCAGTGTGGCTTAATATTCTTTTCTTTCATTCTTTCCTTTGAGATATCTTTAACTATTTCTTGATTATGTGTCCTGATGTAAAATTTGAATTCAACATTTTTGTATGAATTTTAGATGAAGAAGAATATGACTTTTTTTTATTTCGTTATTTTCTTTCTATTCTTTTGATTTCGCCCATTTTACAAGAGAGATTTTTCACAAAAATGTATCTCTCTTTTAATTGTTCTATTTTATTTATTTGAACGGATTTTATCAAATTTTCATGTGCTTCGCTATGAAAAAATCTCAATTTATATAGAAAATATATATTTGAGCTTATGTAAATTCATACATATATAGAATACATACATACACACACACACACACATATATATATATATATATATATATATATATATATATATATATATGTGTGTGTGTGTGTGTGTCTATGTATGTATATATATTTGAATTTCTGTAATACACATATACACACAGACACAGACACACACACACACACACACATATATATATATATATATATGTGTGTGTGTGTGTGTGTGTTTGTGTGTATCTGTATGTATGTATCAATGTATAGGAAGTTACAGAAATATATTTATATATATATGTGTGTGTGTGTGTGTGCATCTATGTATGTATGTATCTATGTATATGAAGTTACAGAAATATATATATATATATATATATATATATATATATGTGTGTGTGTGTGTTTGTGTGTGTGTGTGTTATGCGACGAAATCGGTCGCGGATTAGCAGAGGCAGTTCGTCAGTTTTTGATGTGTAATATCTTTGTCGAAATGTCCATATAAACACTCTCATGAAAACCGAAAGCTAGGATCGAGGGAAAGCATTATTAAAAAAAAAACAAAAAAAAACGAAATTTTGGAAAGTTTTTTGTCTTTATTCTCTACCGAAATTAATGCAACATTACGAATCTTAGAATGTCTCACGATCAAAGAATTAATGTAGATAGACAGATGGATGTTTGAATAGTGTGATTTGAATATGTGACCAACAACGAGGTTTTTACTCTGAATCTGAAAGATAAAGGTGAAATATATTGGGCACTTTCTGAGTAGGAGATGGCTTCAGATATTTGACACTCAGAAAACACATTGAAGGCAAGAACGACAGACAAAAGCAGTGCCTATTTACCGATCGAGTTTGTGTAAAATTATGTTAATACAGGCATCAGGAGAGATAACAAACTTACAAATATACTAAAAGCTATAAAATAGAGGAAATTGTGGAGAGCTATTATCGCCAAAGCGCTGAAGTGACACTACTACACTAAAAGAAAATGTAGAATATCAATAACAACAACAATCACAAATCTAACTCAATTGATATTGTCATATGTATCTCGATGATTATTCATAATATACATATACATACATATATACATATATATAAATGTATGTGTGTGTGCGTGTGGGTGGGTGTGTATATTTGTGCGTGTGCGTGTGTTTAAATGTATATTAATATTATAATAATAATAATAATAATAATAATAATAATAATAATAGAGAACTATTGTCGGAAATCATATAAGACCTAACCTCAATCCAAACATGCTTGCCAATGTCCGTAGGGACATTATGCGAAACAACAGATTCTCAAAGGCAGAAATAGATAAGATGAAATTAGATATAAGACAAAATACTATGACCCATCACTCAAACTGTAATTATATGAAAGTAGAAATAAGTAATGTGACAGAGGATGAGGTAAAAACGAAAACAAATGAAATACGAATGTACCTCCCAGGAAATAAAATCAAAGACTCTACCTTAGACACAACCTGCAGTTATCCAGACAATGTCACTGAAGATGACTCCAAGTACATTAAGTTAGAATTCCCTGAAAACCACAATGCTGAAATAACCGAAAAATGACGTCATCCAAGTACTCAGCAGAGTAACTTTTATACAGTTGTCAGACAGAGACCAGCTTCCAAAAATCCATATAACAAATTACAGCAAACACATTGTGAAAATATACAACGCTGCTCTGGAGACACTGTTAACAGATAAACCATCGGGAAACATCACAGAAATTAACAACGTCATATACGCAATAGCTTTAGCAGCGACTCGGAAGCTTGGGGTCAAGACAATAAATAAAACTAACAGACCTAGAAAGCCAGCTTGGAAAGCAAATCTGATACAAGAAATAAAACAAATCAGATGTGAGCTTTCTATATTAGATGAGCTCACAAGAAACCCTAATATTTTCACACGTAAATGCAAAATGTCCAAGCGGAAATATAACATTAAATCCCTAATTGATATTCCATCAATCAAGGAAATGCTGAAGCAGAAACTTCAGCTAAAGGCGCAGAGAACAAGACGACACGAAAAACGTTGTTGGTTCTATCGTCAAAAGATAATATTCCAAACGGACCTTAAGAAATTTTACAAGGAAATTGGAAAAACACCTATACATGTCGAAATGCCACCATCGATTGATAATGTACAGACATTTTGGGAAAATATTTGGAGCAGCCCAAAAGAATATAACCCAAATGCAGAATGGATCCGGTGGGAAGAAGAATGAATTCTGGATACACCTCTTCAAAAATGAGAAAATATATCCACAGATGATATAAGCAAGCTCTAACGAAATCCCCAAAATGGAAATACCCAGGAAATGACAGGGTGAACAATTTCTGGCTTTATCATCTCTCATAAAATCCTTGCAAAACATTATCAACACTTGTAAATAATCCCAATAAAATCCTGGAATGGATTACTGAAGGTATTACCAAGTGAAACAGACGAACCGAAAAATTATAGACCGATAACATGTCTCTCCACAAGGTTGATCACGTCTGTCCTGAAGAACCGTACTTATTCTACATGAATGATCTCATGAAAGTAGTAATCGTCTTTACTCCGTAATAAAGGAAGACAACTAATTCAAAATGGAGTTTTAAATGTGCGCAGAAATACAAGTAAAGCACAATACATCGGATGAAGCTGCAAAATACTTAAAAAAGAAGAAAAGACAAACGCAACCGACCAGATTCAGAAACAATGGCAAGATAAACCGCTTCATGGCCAATACTCTGCCCGAACCAAACAAGCTGACGTAGACAAAACCCCTACCCATCAGTGGCTACGTAGTTCATGTTTGAAAGCTGAAACTGAAGGTTTTATCCTTGCTGTACATTATTAATGCTTGTTAACTATGAATTATCAAGCAGATATACTAAAATATTCTGTTAGCCCAAAATGCAGATTTTGTGATAAATGTCCAGAAACGATTGATCATCGTGTATCAGGTTGCACGATATTGGCACCCACGGAGTATAAAACCCGGCATGACAGAATGGGCCAATATCTGCACTGGAAAATCTGCAACTTCCACGGGAAGGAAACTGAAAGAAACTGGTATGAACACCACCCAGATCCGGACACGGAGATAGGACCTGTTACAATTCTGTGGGACAACACAATACACACTGACAGAACAATCAAAGCCAACCGCCCAGACATTGTTATTAGAGACTAAAAACAAAAAGACTGCCTCCTTATTAATATGGCAGTCTCTGTAGACTGCAATCTATGTTTGAAGATATTGAAAACCTTTCAAAATACAAGAACCTTGAAAAAGAAATCTCAAAAATGTGGCACAGGGGAACATCAACAATCCCTGTTGTAGTTGGAGTCCTAGGATTGGTTGGAAATAATTCCAGTAGACTAATTGGAGTAATTCCTGGAAGTCCATGCCTAAAAGAGATTCAAATAATTGTTCTCACAAGTACAGCCCACACATTACGAAAGGCTTTATATATCTATTTTTTTTTGTCAGTGGAAAGTGACATGATGCCATATCTAAACTTAGGTCCCTGGGCGGGACCCGCAAAGAAATGTGTAAACGCCAGAAATCAAAGGAAATAAAAGCAACAACAACAACAACAACAACAATAATAATAATAATAAGAAGAAGAAGAATGCTAATCATAATAATAAATTCGAAGAACTGATTACTCGTTTAGGAGCGCTAGCGGACACTTGCTCAGTTATATGTTTATTTATTACATACCCACAAGATGAAACTGCTGCTATTGGAATTATGTTGTATATGCATCTTTTTCAGTTTCTGTGAATGGGGAATAATCTGTCGTGTTCAATAATTTATCAAGGGGCCAGTGTAATCACACCGTCAGTCACAATATCATGTGGTTTCCTGATAGCTCTCGGCAATCGATAGATTATGAACTTTTTCTTTTAACAAAATTGAATCAGAAGAAATAGCAAACCCATCATAACTTTTGCTGATACTTTCCAACCTTGTCACAGGTTGGAATCGTCTTCCTCAGTAAATTCTCTTCTGAAAAATCGACAATTGCGATATTCGAACCAGAGTGTCGAACCTTGTCCGCAATAAAGATATCCCATATCATAAAATTTAAACGTATTATTAATGAATATACATAGCATATTTGTATCAAAATTGGCTCACGTTACTAAATAAAACTGATGTAAATACTTTCAGAAAGAAAAAAGACATTATAATCAACTCAATTATTATTAAATAATTGTATTTACATGACTCTTTATTTCAAAATATCCAAATATATTGACTTGTCTCGTAGTGTCAGGTAGTGCAGGTGTCTTCCCTGAGGAAATAAATACGGCTCTTGAAGGTGTCTAAATTAGAAATGACGTGGACGTCATTTGATAACAGCTGGTAGAATGTTGAATTTTCGTTGCTGTGGAACAGACGCAAACAGATAGGCATCTGATACGCCTACACAGAGACAGAGAAAGGAAGAAGACAGATAGATGTGACATCTCTAAACTAAGATTTCCAGATTATAAGATACATTTGAAAATTGAGATTCTTATTTTTCTACCAAATGACCTGAACGACCTGAACGCATTTACAACACTCCTATACGGGCAAAGGATATGCGCTTGTTGTAAATGAAAGTGGCTGGCCATGTGAAATATGAGGACAGAGACTGAACTCTGTCCATAACATTCACTTACGCGCAAATACCCTTCGGAAATGTATCAATCCATCTTCTGTGCATAACTATGGGTTAAATAGTAGGGCTTGTATTTCTAAGAAAAATGTTAATGCCGTATCCACACAGAAAAATAGAAAACTTCTTATATTCCAAAATCTACTTCGGCTTTAAATAACCCATAATATCCCACAGGGGGTTAAACAAAAATAAAAAATAGAAAATCATTACAAAAGGGAGTCTCTATAGACTTTCAAGAAAATGAGTTTCATTGATAGTACTAACAATTAATATAACTGCAGCAAATAAACTCTGTTAAACTCTTTGAGACTCCTTGTCTTCGCGTTGACGAATAAGATATTATATTAAAGATTTTTTTTTGTTTTTAATGACTTAGTTAAGCATTCTAAAATATTAATGACTTAGTTAAGCATTCTAAAATATTATATGGTAATGTTAATATTAGCCTTTTCTTTACAATGAAATATTCGACGTTCTTTAACGGAGAATTTTATTTTATGTTCTATTTCCTTATCACACATGCGAGATTTGATATGACTGATCCATACACCAATACATTTGAAGTGTTTCGTGTAAAATAATTCAAGATCTTGTATTATTATGATGGCTTATGGTTCTTTCCTATCATTGCGTTAGTTATAATTTAGATGCTTGTTTCTGTTTTAGGAACGATAATCTTGGAGCCCAATTTCCTGGAATATTATATTAAGATTTTTTAATGACAAGTAAGCCTTCTAAAATATTATATGATAATGTTAATATACGCCATTTCTTTATAATGAAATACTTGACGTTCTTTAACCTAGAATCCAGTACTGCAGTCGCCTTTAATTTATAAAATATTCCATTTGAAATAATTCTCCAGGTAAATATGTAGATTTCTCAAGTCCAGAAGCTGGTATCATTATTTTTAGTGTTGATGGGTGTTTGCTTCCTAACCTTTTATTCGAAGTAGTGTGGAATTTCAGAATCTTGATTATGCCATTGTTTTCCCTTCCAGTGACAGGTGATATATTTAACAGATTTGGTGTTGAAAAACTCATATGCTTTTTCTTATTTCTCGCAAGTCTTTATTTGTGATCCTATAGTGCCAGGCCACAATGTTCAAATTTTAGTGATCTTCGCCAAGGTCTACATGCTTCATTGTCTCAAAACAATTTTAATTCATTTCTCTTAGAAGTCAGTTGTACAGTCTAACTATTTCTTAACGGGTTTGTCACCATATATGATATCCATATGAAAGTCCCAATCTGACGAGGGTATTTAAAACTTACCTGAAATTTCAGATTAATGCTTTGGTTTTGTAACAATTTGCATTGTTGACGGAACTATCATTAAAGAATTTTATTTTATGTTCTATTTCCTTATCACATATGCTAGATTTTATACGATTGATCCATACACCAATTCATTTGAAGTGTTTCGTGTAAAGTAATTCAAGATCTTGAATTATTACGATGGATTAAGTGTCCATGCTATCATTGCGTTAGTTATAATTTAGATAATCTTCGAGCCCAATTTCTTGGAAGACTTCGCAGAAGATTTTAGGATTTCATAACTGTTCTATTTACATGAAATCTATTATCATGCACTCTACTTCGGTAATTCGATCTGATATTAAAATTGTTGAATATAGGGGAAAAACGATCAATTACTTATTTATCCTTAAAAAATATTTTGTATATATTATGTTTCTTATCTATAGGAACTAATAGATTATTCAGAGTCAGTCTATATTTCTGAGATGATGTATTATGTACAGTATTTACATTAGTCGGACTATTGTCCTCATCTTTGTCGCAATATTTGTCACAACGTTTCGGCCGTTGTACGCTCCGGCCTTCTTCAGGACGCATGGCACAGTGGATAAAGGCGTTGCTTAGATCCTGTGACAGACCCAAAGAAGGTGAGTTCAATACCTGGTTAAGGCAATGGAGAACTTTCAGAGGGAAAATTAGCAGGAGATAACTGATAACTGACATTCATCCAACATGGCACGTGGAACTAGAACAGTCTACCCCAGTGATTGAAATAAAGGGTTCAGTTCGAAATTCCAACCACCTGAAGAAGGCCGGAGCGTACAACGGCCGAAACGTTGCGACAAATATGGCGACAAAGATGAGGACAATAGTCCGACTAATGTAAATACTGTAATAAATTTTTGCATAGTACTTCCACTAAATATTTCTTATTCTATCATACAGACACTGGAAGATCAATTCATAAATTACCTATTTTTTAACCTGTAGAGACTATTTTACTTGCTGGATTGAGGACGAACAATTAATTGTAATTACTTCGAAATCACTGATTGAATTTTGCGAAATATATGGATTAAAAAATACAGAGATCCAGTAGTCCATGTCGTGACAGATACAGGAAACCAAGTTGAAAATTAATTGTTCTTAGAATAGTCAAGCGTTATTGGTTTAATGATTTCAGAAGAACTTTTTACCCCTCACAGTGCCATAGTTTAATAGTGATTGCATATAGAACAATCGAAACAGCAATTATTTCTCGTAAAGTATCATGACTCCCAGCATTAACAATGGTACACCTCGCTACACACAATTCGCCTAATGAATAAGGTTTTTCAACTTTTTCTCCTGTACATTCTTCCTCTGTATTAATTCCCCAGCCAACTGTTGATCACTCTATACGATACAAAAGATGATTCCTTAAATGGTAAGTTTTGTAAAAAGATTTCACACATTAGCGATCAATGTCGATTATTGTGTATATTCTCAGGCTTAGAATAAAATTAAAATTGAGGAAAATACCTGATGATAAAAAAAGTTTCAGTGGATTGTATATGAAAAAAAAAAACAACAACAAAAAAATTAGAAATCATTTTCGGGGTACTATAAAATTCCACAGATTTCAGAGGAAAATTTCTTCAGTGAAATTTTACATTACATTGTCAGTTGAAAATGACGAAGCTGAAAACCTTTTGAAACATACGTGATGAAACATATATCTAAGGAATGTCATTGCAAAATAATCAAACAATACTCATCTGTATATATATATATATATATATATATATATATATATATATATATATATATATGATTATTTATTTAAAAATATGATTCCAACACGCTACATAAGAGTTCTTATGTTTCAAAACAAGAGCCTAAAACTTCAATATAATTATTTGAATTAAATTGAATTAAAGTACTAAGCTCTGTTCCATCTTCAAGCGATTTTTTTGAATAACTTATTTCTGAAATTTGCGTGTTTTAAAAGCATATTCATTATTAAAATCAAAATTTCTATGGTAACGGCTAGAGCAATTGTTTAAAGAAAAAGGGGCGTAAGATGTTAATAATTTGTATCAATATCTCGGTTACATTCACAGATGTCAAGTCAGGGTAAGGTTGGGGTGTCTAAATTTAAAGCGGAAGAATACATCGCTTAGTCTGGTTAAGCATCTATGGAGATTTATTTTTTTTATTTTATTTTTATTTTTTTCTGAAACGGTTTTGTGTATATAAAACTGTCGTAAATCGCTAACATTTGTTTTTCGACGACTTCATAAACGGGTTATCTTTTTTGGTTGGGCATTTAAACTATTTATTAGGACTATGGATTTTAAAAATTATTTTATTGTTTGTTTGAATTTATGCTAATTATTCAATGCAAAAATTTGATGATGTCGGAAAAAAACCGTTAACTCATGCCTATTGTTTAATAGATATTTATTATTTAGAAACTTAATAATGTGTAGTTTTTCATGTAGCCATAAAGGGCATGGGTGATCCCAAGTTTTACAAGTTCTATTTTTGTTTATAATTTTCCATTTTACTTTAGGTGTTTTATTCATTTCCTTCAAACGCCAAAAATATTTAGAGATGTCTGATTTCTTTTATTTATATTGTTGAAAGAGCACTTGTGCTGACTCCATGTGGCTTTAAATTCATTCTTCGTGGATCTAATGTATATCATATTAGTATAAGGACTCTCAATTGATGAGATAGTACATTGGTATACCACAGATTTAAGACAGCATTTATTTTCCAATGGACAGTCTTCTGGGTTTCTACAATCACATAATGTAGGTTTTTTTATTAATACTATTCAGGTATGGGAGTTTGTTCAGGATTTTATTATTGTGTTTTTTATTATACATTCTAGATTATCAGTGCAGCTGTAACTTAATTTTAGGGTGTTTTTATTTAATATTTCACTAAGTCTACTTATATATATATAAATAAATATATATATATATATTTATTAAAGACATTTTTATTTATGTTTAACGTTGTTATTTTTATAGATACAAGTATTTAAGCAAATGCTCTGTTTATGATAAACAGTATTAAATAACATTTACCGGCCTGAATGTCCGAGAAATTTTCATAGAAAATATTCGTTCATAGACAGGATTCGAACCTGCATCCTATACGGAACCGCCATATACGCTGGCGTGCCTTGACCACTCGGCCACCATGAACCTTATGGTAAACAAGGTCGAATTTACTGTTATAAACTACAATCTTCCATGAATCTCGTACATTCATAACTGCTCTGGCGTATCGAATGTAAACAAATGACGTCATATGTTAAGAAATGGACGAGGTCCGACAATTTATTTATTAAAGACATTTTTATTTATGTTTAACGTTGTTATTTTTATAGATACAAGTATTTAAGCAAATGCTCTGTTTATGATAAACAGTATTAAATAACATTTACCGGCCTGAATGTCCGAGAAATTTTCATAGAAAATATTCGTTCATAGACAGGATTCGAACCTGCATCCTATACGGAACCGCCATATACGCTGGCGTGCCTTGACCACTCGGCCACCATGAACCTTATGGTAGACAAGGTCGAATTTACTGTTATAAACTACAATCTTCCATGAATCTCGTACATTCATAACTGCTCTGGCGTATCGAATGTAAACAAATGACGTCATATGTTAAGAAATGGACGAGGTCCGACAATTTATTTATTAAAGACATTTTTTTATTTATGTTTAACGTTGTTATTTTTATAGATACAAGTATTTAAGCAAATGCTCTGTTTATGATAAACAGTATTAAATAACATTTACCGGCCTGAATGTCCGAGAAATTTTCATAGAAAATATTCGTTCATAGACAGGATTCGAACCTGCATCCTATACGGAACCGCCATATACGCTGGCGTGCCTTGACCACTCGGCCACCATGAACCTTATGGTAGACAAGGTCAATTTACTGTTATAAACTACAATCTTCCATGAATCTCGTTACATTCATAACTGCTCTGGCGTATCGAATGTAAACAAATGACGTCATATGTTAAGAAATGGACGAGGTCCGACAATTTATTTATTAAAGACATTTTTATTTATGTTTAACGTTGTTATTTTATAGATACAAGTATTTAAGCAAATGCTCTGTTTATGATAAACAGTATTAAATAACATTTACCGGCCTGAATGTCGAGAAATTTTCATAGAAAATATTCGTTCATAGACAGGATTCGAACCTGCATCCTATACGGAACCGCCATATACGCTGGCGTGCCTTGACCACTCAGCCACCATGAACCTTATGGTAGACAAGGTCGAATTTACTGTTATAAACTACAATCTTCCATGAATCTCGTACATTCATAACTGCTCTGGCGTATCGAATGTAAACAAATGACGTCATATGTTAAGAAATGGACGAGGTCCGACAATTTATTTATTAAAGACATTTTTATTTATGTTTAACGTTGTTATTTTTATAGATACAAGTATTTAAGCAAATGCTCTGTTTATGATAAACAGTATTAAATAACATTTACCGGCCTGAATGTCCGAGAAATTTTCATAGAAAATATTCGTTCATAGACAGGATTCGAACCTGCATCCGATACGGAACCGCCACGGAACCCACCATGAACCATATACGCTGGCGTGCATTCAGAACTGACCTGGCCGAATGTAAACAAATGTTCATATGGTGAACCTTTTTTTTTTACATTTGATACGATACAAGTAGCAGTTGCGAATGTTTTCCGGCCTGAATGAGATTCATGGAAGATTGTATTCAGTAAATTCGACCTTGTCTACCATAAGGTTCATGGTGGCCGAGTGGTCAAGGCACGCCAGCGTATATGGCGGTTCCGTATATATTATATATGCAGGTTCGAATCAATCTTATGAAATGAACGAATATTTTCATGAAAATTTCTCGACATTCAGGCCGGTAAATGTTATTTAATACTGTTTATCATAAACAGAGCATTTGCTTTGGAAATATTAAAGGCGTTGTATAACTATAAACATAAATAAAAAATGTCTTTAATAATAAATAAAAATAAATCGGACCTCGTCCATTTCTTAACATATGACGTCATTTGTTTACATTCGATACGCCAGAGCAGTTATGAATGTCGGATTCATGGAAGATTGTAGTTTATAACAGTAAATTGACCTTGTCTACCATAAGGTTCATGGTGGCCGAGTGGGTCAAGGCACGCCAGCGTATATGGCGGTTCCATTATAGGATGCAGGTTCGAATCCTGTCTATGAACGAATATTTTCTATGAAAATTTCTCGACATTCAGGCCGGTAAATGTTATTTAATACTGTTTATCATAAACAGAGCATTTGCTTAAATACTTGTATCTATAAAAAAATAACAACGTTAAACATAAATAAAAAATCTTTTAATAAATAAATTGTCGGACCTCGTCCATTTCTAACATATATATATATATATATATATATATATATATATTTTTCGACTCTTATGTAGCGTGTTGGAATTATATTTTTAAATAAATAATTATGTTTATGCTGTACTTTTGTATCGAGCACCATTTTAAAAATAATAACAAAAATACTAAAGAACTTTGCATTATTTAGCTAACGAGTTCTTTCCTATTTTCTATATATTTCACACACACACACACATATATATATATATATATATAAGAGCAGAAAATATATATATATATATATATATATATATATATATATATATATATATATATATAAGCAAATTGTCTACTAGTCACCATTGAATTAGGAATAAACTATTCATTAAGATTCATCAGCTCCATTCATATATATATATATATATATATATATATATATATATATATATATATATATAAATATAAATGGGGTCGATGAAAAGTAGTTGAATTTTAATAGATAGTCAATTCCTAATTCAATGGTGATTAGTAGACATTTCCTTAGCCTTGCTTCACGGAAAGCAATTGGGCTTATCTAATGGTTGATCATGTAGTTTACATAAACAATATATACGTGTTAACTTGGGGAAGGAATGACTTGTTATTTTCAACGTCTCGAAAATCTATCTATTAAACATCTGAAAGCTCCCTATATGCCATCTATCCGCACATCTGATCCTAAACATCAGGCGAGTGATTTGTTGCGTCTTTTTGGAGTAGCATTCCTTGCTAACTGTGGAAACAATCTATTGTATCAATCGTTAGGCCTCCCGTCAGGAAAGTTGCTTGGCTGTTTTGTGTTAGTCAATGTTTCATTCTCTTTAGAATTCATCTCACACATTTATATGTGTATGCTTTGAATATTGCTGTCTCATATGATCTGGCACTATATATTTAGAGATTCTTCATAAAATCGAAAAAAGAAACGGCAGTGTTACTGGTCCTGACCCTATACCTCGGATTCAGTCTCTTTCCCCCACTGTCTTAATGTAGTTTCCCTGTGCATTTTCAATAAATAATTTCATGGTAATTGTTCGGATAGGCCATCAGCTATTCTATCGAAATTATATGATTTTAAGCGGAGTACTACATTGACTCATGTTGAATTTGATAGATACAACCGTAAATTTTATACTAACCGTTTCTTCCCTACTTCTCGCTTGTGGAAAATTCTTCCGGTTTCATGCTTTCCTGCCATCTTTAAATACACTGACAATCGTACCTTCGTTTTGGTTCCTCTTTTTATTCTTCTTGTTCATTAGTAAAATTTCTCTTTAGACTTATTATTTCACACTTAGTAATCTCTTGTGTGCTAGTGACTTTTGTACCTTACTTGGGTGAAAAGATTATAAAAATACTATATAGTTGTAAGGATAAAAGTATCAGTTTCCTTAGTTTGGGAACAATATACTTCAAATTTAGAATTTTAAGATTTTAAGATTAGTAGCAAACAAAGACTAAAGATCACATGATCGAATGTTTTACACATGCATGAGAGCGAAAGAAAGAATTGATTAATATGTTTTACAAGAAATAATTGTACGAAGTGAACACAGTTTACCTAAAAGAAGAATATGAACTGAACTGATCGATTAGATTTTACGTATCTTCAGCTATTGCTATACGCATACCTCTCTCTCATAAAACAAAATCATCCTCATCATCCCCTTAAATTTTGTAATCGTTGGGCGGATCCGAATGTAGAAGCCACACCACATCTCCTCCGCAACGGTCTATCAACGGCAGCCATCAGCAAATTTTTATATAGCCATACTTGTCCATTGTTTGAAATTGCCGAAACACTGTTTTCTTTGTGTGTTCAATACCTGGTTAAGCTGGTGGAAAACTTGTAGAGAGGAATTAACAGGAGATAAATGATAACTGATATCCATTAAACATGGCACGTGGAACTAGAACAGTCTAACTCAGTGACTGGAGTAAAGTGTTCAGTTCGACATTCCAACCACCTGACAAAGGCAGGAGCGTACAACGGCCGAAACGTTGTAATAAATATGGTGACAAAGATGTGGACAATAGTCTGATTAAATAGTGTAATTTTGCTCCCCATATAATGTTACCAATTTGGCCAGCGTTACCATTGCTGGAGCAATCCGGGTTCGGATGTCCGAGTTGCTGGTACAATCTCTAGACAATATTTCTTCAAAATATTTAAAACTGGGGCGCAATGTTACGACCTGCTATGACGTTAATGCCACCTGCAAAACGTAGTGTACAGGTGGATTTAATAACGATAGAGAATGAAGCATCATGGTATTTAAAAATTCCTTGCATGATTCTCTCTCGAAATAGATTGAACAATGTGATTAAAAGTCTGCAGCTCTGTTTTACGCAGACACTTGTCAGAGAGAATCATTCCCGTTTGTTTTTCCAGAAGGAAAAGCGCTGTTGACATCTTTATATAGGATCGGAATGACTTTGAGATTTGTCGAAAAGTTGTTTCTCTACGTGGATCCGACAATTGAAAACCTGTTCCATTGTACTTACTCGCGTTCAAAAAACCTTCTTGCTCCTCTGACAGTAGTTTGATTAACTACTGTAAGGGGAGCAAGTAGGATCAAGCCTTGGATTTCAAACGATTCAAAATGATACGGAAGATGACTTTACTAGGAAAACTGATAAGGCATATTGTCCTATAATTTCAAAACTGCCTGAGACTTCTTTTCTGTAGCAGGGGTATTAACAATGACTAAGTCTACTCGTTAGGACAATTTCTTTTGTTCTCAAATCTTCTGGAATAATGCTGTTATGATTTGATGGTTTCTTTACCTCCATATTCCCACAGGGAATATTATCCACGCCGGGTGCCTTGCAATGTTTCGTGCTATTTACAGCCAACTCAGCCTCTTCATTTGGTCTCGTCTTCTTCTGTGGAATGTAGGTCACTTTGCAATATGGAGACATCGGGACGGAACTTGTAATTGTATAAACCAACACAGTATTGAGTCCGACAGCAATTCATCATTCTTATCCTTTAAGACCGTATATATGTACATGTGTAGATTTACCAGTGTGCATTTTCTATGTCTACATGCTATAATTTTATTCACGTGTATTACCGATTATTCGTGTGTTTTAAAGCACACACACACACTCACACACACACATATATATATATATATATATATATATATATATAATTGTTATTTATAAAAAAAATATTTATTACATTAATATGTTATTGGAATTCATTCCGTATACACCAATTATATATATATATATATATATATATATATATATATATATATATATATATATATATATATATATATATATATATACGCACAAAAAAGTAGGTGCGATGGATAAGCTTTAAGACCGTATATATGTACATGTGTAGATTTACCAGTGTCCATTTTCTATGTCTACATGCTATAATTTTTTGCACGTGTATTACCGATTATTCGTGTGTTTTAAAGCACACACACACACACACACACACACACACACACACACACACATATATATATATATATATATATATATATATATATATATATATATATATGCACACAGTGTAGGTGCGATGGATACGCTGTCGTCTTATTTACGTAAAAATGAAAATGATACTGCCATCTCATCTTAACAGATATATTTACCAGAATTACACAAAATATAATCAAATATTAAAGAGTACATTTATTAAATAAAATCGACATTGACATCAACTACGAAATTCAGACCACTTCGGAATCACCTGCAACTCTTCTGAATGGTTTATTGTTTAAGTTGTTGAGTACTTCCATAATCCTAGCCTTCATTTAATCTTTTAGCTTCGAGGAGTTTTGTGGATCTTTCGCTCAACTACGCCCCACACATAATAATGAAAGAATTGCAGTCCGAGGAGTAATGTGAGCATATGTAAGTGGTAATGTGGTTGCAGATATCGACTGAGTTCTCCTTTTTGTGTGGCATGGTGCAAAATCTTGTAGTTAGATATGTTCTTCGATCAACTATCCTCTTAACACAGGGCAGCACTAATTCTTCAAGGCACTTGATGGAGGCCAACTTGTTAAGTCTGACAAGAATGGATATTTATTTATATATTTACAGCCTAATTTGATAAATGGTGATAACCTTATATTTTCTTCATAACGTTAGATAATAAAAAAATATTCATCGAACATCAGCAAACAATATACTAATTATCCATATGCATTAATTTAAATATTTCCTACTACATCTGATAATCTAACAAGCCACACTGAGCTACAATCATTATTTATAAGCATTTATTCAAAAATAATGATTTTATACATATATATTACTTATAGTTACTTATATATTTTAACACGTTGCCGTAGAAAAAAGCATCAGTCACTATATAATTCATATGAATATGTCAATTATGATATCCAAGATTAAACACACTATTACCCATCTAACTATATAATTCATTAACTATACGAGATAAATTTAGTATATGGGTGAAATTAAAAATTATCATATTATTTAAATATATTTTCGTATTACAGTGGAACCAAGAAGATTCGAAAATAACCTGATTTATAGATTAAAATTATATTTAAATAATTAATAAGTTTTAAATTGTTTCGTGCATTTAGAAAAATGTCCATAATTTTATCATAAAATGGAAATGTTCCATTCAGTGATGGTGGCAATTACAAACAGATCGAGAAGGAAGGCAGCGATGACGTCTATCTCAGGATCGGATACAAGCACGGCGGGAGGCTGGTTGAAATCGGAGAAACTCCGTCAAGGAATAAGAGCACAAGGCAGGAGGCACAAGAATCAGAGAAGAAGTAATGAGAAAGAATAGGACAGGTACTGAAAGAGAGTAGACCTTCTAGATAGAACAGAGCAAATAAGACAAAATGAAACAGAGGAACAAGCTAATGAAAAAAGATTAGCTTTGAGAGAACGAGTAGCAGAAAAGATTCAAAATGAAATACAGGACGAGTCTAACGCAAGAAGAGAAAATAATTGATCGTGAATAGAATAACGTGTTCGACCAGAAACTGAAGAGCAACGCAAGAGGAGAAGGAGCGAGAATACTGGCGCCATGTGAAATGCAAGAAATTTATAATACAAAGTTCATCGAGTAAATAATCTTCTCTTCACAAAATTCAGTTATCAACAAGATAACTGCGACGGATTAAAAAAAAGCTGTTCTTTTGACGTCACAGGAACACATGTTTAATATAATACATTCATCGTAATTTTTTAATTTCTGGTATGCAAATTCTAATACTAGTTGTGAGAACAATCTGTACTCAAAAGAGATAAATATATGGACAATTATCGTGTAATTCCCATTGTAATCTGCGACAAGTTACACAGAGGTCAGAGAAAGGTTAAGAGAAATTTGGAAACGTTTTGAATGTAAACTCAAGAACTAATTGGCCTCCAGATTGTTACATAATTGGACTTCATGAAAGCTTTAAAGTGTAATTATCGTCTTACCTTGGTAGATCAGTAAGAAAACATTTAAAAGTATCTATTTCTGTAAAATTATGCAATTCGGCTTTATGGCGTATATTAGGAAAACTGGCTACAGACATGAGGTCAACCAAATTAGAAAATGTAATTAAATATCACCTTAATTGAAAATTGTGATTTCTAAAAATTATTTTTTGGTGTTGAATGTGGAAATATGTTGAAAACGAGTGTTATCTCAGCGAGAGTTTAACAGGTTGTCACTAATTTGACGTGATAATAAAATAGTCTTTGCAATCAGTGTTCATCGCAGAAGACTGGTGTATTTTGATCACAGGCATAACCTCCTAGCCTCCAGGTACATTTCCTCGTCTTTAGCTGATGTCAGTCGCTGCCGGCGAGATATAAATAGGGGGTAAACCCCGATGACCCCAGGATATTTGCACCTGAAATAAAGTGGGTAACACGAGATATATAAACAGCAATGCGAGATGGAAAAAGATCGTCTGCCATTCGTGAGAATGTCGTAACCATTTTCGGATTAATCGGGTTTATAATGACTCATTGGCCTATTCATGATAACAATAAACAGACATAGATGGGGAAGGGTTGTAATAATTTAAGACTGTAAAATTACCTTTCTTTTGAAGTTGATGAAATTGTCACGACAATCACAGAGAATGTATTTACGACTTTGCGTAATTTGTACTTTATTGTTACTAGTGATAAAACATGAAGCTTTATGCTCAATATACTTTTCTCATTCACTATTTAAATTATTCGGCTATTGTCTTCATCTTTGTCGCCATGTTTATTACAACGTTTCGGTCGTTATACGCTTAAGCATTCTTCATGGGGTTGGAATGTTGAACTGAACCCTTTATTTCGCTCACTGTGGTAGGCTGTTCGAGTTCCACGTGTCATGATTAATGGATGTCAGTTATCAGATAATTCCTCTCTGCAAGTTCTCCACTGCCTTAACCGGGCATTGAACTCGCAGTCTTTATGTCCTGTCACTGGATCTAACCAACGCATGTATCCCCTGTGCCACGTGTCCTTGAGTGTGAGTTCAATACCCGGTTAAAGTAGTAGAAAACTTGCAGAGAGGAATTAACAGGAGATAATTGATGACGTCTGTGACACCATTTACCGAGGCAGAAAAAGAAAAGAAAGAAAAGAAGGCAAAAAAGAGGCGAGACCCAAAACGTGGATGATAAGCAGAACACCACGGTTAGAGACAATGGTTAAAGGATATTTTGATAAGTAACAAATGGCGAAAGGGTGTCATTACAATGACAGGGAAATTCTGAGTGGATAAAGGAATTGGGTGTGTTTTGGCGACGGCTGTGTTATCTGGGATGCGTAAACAAACTGCTGGCGAAAGGAAAATCCAAATGAAAATGTTACTTCGATAAGTGACGGAAAACAGGTGGACTAAAGGGCTTTGGATAGATATGACAAATTTGTGTCAAAAAGTCGCACACGATGTGTCCACTGACCGATTTCTTTCAATAATAAAATAATAAAATGATGTTATCAGAAATATGTACCGAAAGGAAATGAAGGGGAACTTAGAAATGTTCTTTTCGGGGCGACGTCTGGCCGTGTTAAAAAGAACACCCATTCTGATAATTAGCGATGAGATGACTGACGAAGCCCAGGTGTAGAACAAGAGTTATGACCACCGTCGTTCATATCATCCTGTTTGCGGCTAGAGAAAATGATAACTGCGATTAAGAGGAAGAAAAGGAAAAGAAAAGATTTTTTTTTTTTTTAGTTAAGCAAGATATTTTTTTTCCCTGAAACAAAGTCGCGGATTCGTCCACGCCCGACTAAGACACCATTGGTCGAGTGGTGATCACGTGACGCACGAAAGAGGCTGTCGCCGCCAATCCAGAGGATAGGTATGAGAAGCTGCTAGGAAGAAGTGGGGACGGCAGCTCACGCCCCTCTGAAGTATGGTGAGAAGACGGGAGTAAGAAAAGGCTCCCAAAAATGGAAAAGAGTGGAAAATTCCTAACCAGAAATAAAAGAGGTGGATATGTATTTAGAATTATCGAGGAACCCCCGACGCCGACAAACCCACCCCGGTTTTGATCGGAGTCCATATAAGCCAAGCCGCAACGAGCAGAAATCAGTTGCGTTCAGTTCAGTTGAGTGGAGTTGCAGTTTCAGTTCAAGTTAAGTTGGTTCAGCCTCGCAGATAACTGCCTTGAAAGATTCATGCACATTCCGGATTCCTCTTCAATCCAAGAACAATTATTTTGAAGAGCGACTTAGATCCAGACCACCAAAATAAGTTTTTTTTTTCGACTTTCGTCCGAAGACACATCGAAAAACCAATTTCTTAAAGAGCAAACAACTTGAAGCGTTAAAACTCGCCTAACGGAAAACAACGTGTCACAATCCATAGAACGGGTCGGGAGATAGACGCGGTCCTATGTATCGAACAACTAGACATAAAGTTTGTTATCTTTTTCTTTGATACCTTGAACTTTTGAGTTTTCATTTTATTTTCTTTTATGCATATTTGTGTGGTGTCACCCCCGTTGAACCCGATTTGCATTACGGCCCCAACTACTGATTGATCTCATCTGTCTCAGATCAATTCACAACGTGGGTAGGCAGACTGGAGATCAATGCAGTTACTTTGGTAACCAGGAAGCGAGTTGGGAACGACGAGGCTGATATCAAATCTAACCAGATTCCCACCCGAATCACCAAAAGGTTAGAACGTCACACTTGGGTGCCGCGACCGATACCAAGCCAGTTGGTCGTCACATGACGTGACAACCCGACTGACGCGAGAGGCAGATGTCACGTTTGCAGCGGCGACACCCGAACGGAGCACCGAGGAGCGAACAGCTGGCGCCGCGGCAGGGACGTCACGGTTGGTGCCGTGGTAGACCAGGATAGGACGTCACAGTGGGCGCTGCGACCAGGGGACGACGTCAAAGTCTATTAAAAATGTAAGTTTAAGAAAAAAAATAATTGATCGATCTTTGATGTTGGATAATCACTAGTTTGATTTTGTAGGCATTGAATGTGAACACGGGGTTTTTCCACAATGAGCTATTAGAGATAGGTCAGAAAAGAGGTAAGCTGTCGGGCTCTGCTCATCTTTTGTTATATATATATATATATATATATATATATATATATATATATATATATATATATATATATATATATATGGTGTATTTAAGGAAGCAATGCCTTTTATGCAAGTTTCGTTGAAAATGACTGACAAGATGGTATGGTTATGATTTTTATATAATTTCTCATTTGTTCGTCTGTTTCTTTTTTCTTTTCAGAATATAAATTATATAAAATGGTCCGGACGTTTTCTTGCGGTTTTTTGGGCTGTACATTTAAGCATAATCAAAGATGAATTTTTTAAAATTGTAACTATAGATTACTTATAAACAGCAGCTTGCCAATCATTTACGACGAAACTTGTATATATATATATATATATATATATATATATATATATATATATATATATATATATATATGCATGTGTGTATATATATATATATATATATATATATATATATATATATATATATATATATATATATGTGTGTGTGTGTGTGTGTGTGTGCATGTGCTTGGATGAGAACGAATTCTAAATTATATTTGTAAAAATTCACATTTGCGATTCATTTTAGTTTATCTGGCACTCTTTTCCGTTGCATTCATGGTTTCTTTTACTATGGATAAATAATGTCTATAATGGGAATGCCATACTGGAAACATTTACGGTTGCCTAATGTCCCCATTAGTTGCAGTAAATATCGGTAAAATGCCTTTTGGCGATTCCATATTTATACAAATATATATTTCTATGACATTTAATTTTGTAATTTAGCTAAACTTGTGATTATTTTTTAATCATTTCATCACACACAGGGGAATAAAATCACTAAGACACAATGGGTTGCTGAGCATCGAAGGACAAGAAAATTAAGTCTTTATTAAGGAGTGAGAGCAATAAAAATAAAGGAATCAAAAACATAGTAGCTAACGATTAGATATGATCATATATGGAGAGCAAGAAGAGTTACAATTGCGAGAAAACTGTTACAAAAGAAATTAAGATTACATCTATCCATTTCAACTGTAAATGAATGAGACTTTCTAATCGGGAATCTATGTTACGGCCGTGGAAAAGAGACTGAACCCAAGATGCCATGACCAACAGCATTACTGAATCTGTTTTGGCTTTTAACAAGAATCACAAAATATATAACAGTAACACCAGACAATCTCTCGTAGAAATAATCGAAGCACGGAAGACTTATAAATCTATTCAGATAGATTCTAGAGAGGTGAATTTTCTAGCACGGCACAGTGAACCGAATTTTCTTGCGGTAGACATAGCATTTGGTTAACCGTAATTCAAACTGACATTCTTTTCAAGACCATACTACATGGGAAAGCTGGAATTCTACGAAAGATTTTATCCATGAATAGGTGAATGAAAAAGATATTTCTTTTGATCTGTTTCTCATGTTTGCATTACGGCAGAAGATTTGATAACAACACCAACAATAAAACTAATAAGAGACAAAGAAACCATTATGAAATACAAGGTAATTTTGATCCTCATATACGACAGTAAATACTGGATAAAATTAGAGATGAAAGTCTTCAGGCAAGATAAATTTTGTTCTACAGAAAGATGCTTCGAATACAATGGAATGAACATGAGAGAAAAAAAAATAAATAAAAACATCGTATTCCTGGAAATGGAAACACACAGAACAATTACTGTTAGAATCAGGAATTTGACAATTTAAATTTCTAGCGCGTATAACGAGGAGAAAGTCTTGGAAATGTTCACAAAGGATATATCGATTTCAAGAAGGGCATACGAAAGCGATGAATAACCTACGTCAAGGTCTTTTATAACTGGTTGATGTAAGAGGGATTAGAATGGACAGTGATAAGACAAAACTTGCGAGAAACTACAAGCGACAGGAAGTAATAGAGAGCCATGATTGCGCATGCCTGAAAGGACAAGCCACATAGAAGAAGACATGCTTATTAAAAACAATTTCAATTTAAAAACAATTTTAGTCGTGTTAAAAATATTCAAATAAGGAATTGTACAATATTTTTACATATCGTAATTTTAAAAAAATACTGGAAACGAACGCAAATTCCCTTGAACTGCGATTAAAATTTCATTTGAAATTTCAGGTAATTAAATTTCTCCTGAGACTTCCCTTACTGGGCTTTAAATATATTTTCCTGTGCAAATTATATTTAACTAAAATTTAATTTTAAAAAAAATCATCAAAATCTTAACTAAATATGTTTTTTCATATTACATATAACGGAATACTGCTCTTTAAATTAATTGGATTTAATTGTCCAAAAATATTTTCGGACTTTTATTTCAAAATCATCTAATCTTAAACTGTCTTACTAAAAAGGAATATTTTCTGAACGCTTTGCCAAAATAAAATAATTAGAGTGATTGGGATCTATTGCGTTGTAAAAATATCGCTTGTTGTTTAAGAAACATTTTTAGTCAATGATACGAATAAATTTTTGGGCCAACACAATATATTTTAAATCTTGCTATTTCTTGATTTAAAAATATGTTGTTAATTATTGCAATGTCCTCTCTTAAGCAGCGCTAACGAATCGCCACACAGAAACATCTCCGTTTCTACATATTAATCAAAAATATTTTTTTATAAAAATTATTATCTAAATCATTTTTGTTTTAATAATTATATAATGAAAATGACAATAAACATAACATTCACAGATCCACAAATATAATTTTACGAATCAAGACTCAACAGAATAAAATCAGTCTTGTGGCTGATTAATCATTTTTCCACCTACAATTTCTTTCGCACAGACGCAACTTACCTGGAATCTATTGCTTCTTGCATGGCATGCATTCTAGTGGGCAACATACCTTCGTCCCACCAACAGTGATATTTTCAGTTGGGGGCCGCTATGTCACGTGCAAAATTCTCCCCATTCGCACCGTATTCCTAAATTAAGAAATAATTTCCATTCGGGTAGTTTTTGTATTCCTCAGGACTGCTTTTTGAATCGCACTCCCTAGTGGATGCTTCCCTGATGATAGGTATAATCTTAAACTCTACATGTTCTGGGCCAATTCTTATTTGTCCTAGATATCCTTATATTATACATGTTTAGCTCGCTCGATATATGCCTTTATAACAAAACGATTTAATAACTCTATGCTTTAATTGTCGAGAAGTATTAGGTGCATAAAGATGGAATTTCTGTAATTTTACTTGGATAAATAAACGTACTGATATTCCAGCCTTTATCTATCCAAAAATAGCTTTTACAAAATTAGTCCTGCTTCGAAAAGCTATCCAGTACGAAGTGGTTTTTGCTAATTTCAATATGGAAGCCCTCACTTGATTAATTCACTTTTAATTAAACAGAATGAATGCATATATAATTCAATATTATTGTAGTGGATTTTTCTTGAAAGATAAATGGATTCCTCACAAGGACATATAAATGTTAGAATTTACAAGATATGGGCGGAATATTCTAAAATAACATCTGGATATCAAAAATGAAATATAGCAAAAGGTGCAAATCTTGGTCCACTGAGAATCCAATTCTCTTGTAACGGTCAAGTAGTTTGCCATTAACAAATTAGCTGGAAAATTAAATGGATATTATATACGCTTGTGAATAGAGTAGCACTAATTTTTATTTGAAAAACTATTAAGAACAATTAGTAAATAATACCAGCGAAATAACTGTAATAAACCTTACATGTGGCTTTTTACACGTTATGTTCCATGAGGTCGTCTTCCATTACGCGTTGATTATATGTTCTCAAACACTTGGTGAACTGGAATATTTCTTTACAGAAATTTTCCTAACTTTTGTTTCTCTTTCTTTGCGATGAATATTTTCATGAAAGTTGTTGTAATGCCCTCTCCTTCTTGGTGTCTCAACCACGCATGAATTTACGCATACTAAGAAATTGGCTATTCCATCTCCTTGCTTTACTATTAAAATAGCAAGATGTTGCAGTAAGTTTTATTCTAATAGGTTATTTGCCCGCACAAATCACTTCTGAAATTCTCTTCTGGTTTTTTTGATTTCCTTTCACCTCAAGTCTTCAATTATATAAATTCAATATCATTCGTTATCTTCTGAACCCTGTTCTTTTATATCTTGCTTCCATTACCATTACAATCCTCAAAAAATAAATGCAACATCAATCGTCATCATCTGTCTTCATCAGGCCTGCTCTTTATTATCTTTTTCTCCTCAATAATGCATTCTCTCCCACTCCCTCATGATATATTGGCCTTAACGCATTGCTCGCGTTTAAATTATTCTTAGGAAACGGCTTCTGTGGTTACAGTTTTCAGTATGAAGGGCCCTAGGAAGAGAATATGGCATGCTTAAGGTGTAGGCATCATAAAATATATATATATATATATATATATATATATGAATCAATCATAGAATAGTGATTTTTAGAATAATTCATTTGCTTTAATATAGAGCGAAAGAAAATGATAAAAAATAATAAATAAGGATAAAATGTGTCCGATGAAGATCATTGGCAACGACAGAGAACATTATCGAAATGCAGGCAGAAATCAAGAACAGATTCTAAGCTTTGGAGAATAACGAAAGTAAAATAGAAAAACCGAATTGCAAATTGGTAAGAAGAAATGAGGAAGAAAACAGAAAACAAACTGAAATGGTTAGAGCATTTAGAATACACAATGTCGACATAATAATAGACGAGGAGAGGAGGAGAAAAAAGGTCAAAGTTACAAAAAGTAATCAATCTGAAAAATTGGGAATGAATCAAAGACGGAATGAAGCTTGAAAGAGTAAGATTATCCATCAGAATAGAGGAGACATTGATTTCAAAACTAAGTCCAAATATTGCGATTATCAAACCTTGCATTGTAGATCAAATGGAAGCTCGATTATAACCTTATCTTGCATCTTTGTTCCCTATCTCCACACAAACACACACATATATAAATATAAAAAAGTGAACATAGAAGTCAACACTTAGAGGCGACAGTCTGTTTCATGCGAGGCGCCATCGTCAGGCCACGAATGCTGTTATTTTTCTCGGCTATTTATATATATAACGAGTAAAGAAACAATACTACGTTACTTAAAAATCGTTATCTGAAAAGAGTAAATAAAAACATACAGTATAATAAATAAATAACAAAAAAAAGTAAAATAAATTAAAAAAAAATCATCCAAATCTAAAATAAACTGAAAAACCGATCCAGATAAATTAACCGTTAGAAAAAAAAATAAAGATAATCAATCCAAATAAATACATGAAGTAGAATTGTTAGAATTAACTATAACAATCAACCCCAAAATTGGATAAATATCTTTAATTATCTTCCCAAAGAAAAAGAAAACTATTATATAAGCGATATAAACACCGATTAAAATGAAAATAAAAAAAAATAAATATCTAAGACAAGAAATAAAAATAAGTAAAAACAAGAAACATAATTTAACCCAAATAAATAAACAAATAAACGACTTCCGGTAAAATAACCCCTAAAATAGATTACCCACAATGCACAACTGACCCGTATATATAAATAGCGGTGAAAAATAACAGCACTTGTGGCCTGACGATTGCGTCTAGCATGAAACAGTCGCTTCTGAGTGTGGACTTCTATGTTCACTTTTATATTTACACAAGCCCTATCTCTGATATTGAGCACTTTATCCCACAATTATAACACACCTTAA